>WSYH01019402.1:0-10154 GCA_036426205.1 Ascaphus truei | reverse complement strand
ACTGCGTATTTCACCGGAGCTGCCTTCTTCCATCACCTGTGTGTATTGTACATCACTGCGTATTTCACCGGAGCTGTCTTCCATCACTTGAGTGCATTATACATCACTGCGTATTTCACCGGAGCTGTCTTCTTCCATCACCTGCGTGCATTATACATCACTGCGTATTTCACCGAAAGACAGCTCCCGATGAAATCGCATTGATGTATAATACACACAGGTGAGAGAAGGCAGCTCGGGAAATAACCGCAGGATGTTAATCCACAGGTGAATGGAAAGATGCAGCTCCGTGGAAATACGCAGGGATGTTGTAAATACCCAACAGGTTGAGAAGAAGACACTCCGGTGCAATACGCAATATGTGGTAGATAACACCACAGTGGGGTGAAGGAAGACAGCTCGGTGAATACGCAGTGCTTGTGTTATACACACAGGTGATGAAGAAGACAGCTCGGTGAAATTCACGCAGTGATGTATAAGACACAGGTGATGGAAGAAGACACTCCAGTGAAATACGCAGTGATGTGGTATACTCACCAGGTAGAGAAGAAGACAGACTCCGGTGAAGTATGCAGTGATGTGTAATACACACAGTGATGACAGAAGGCAGCTCCGGTGAAATATGCAGTGAATGTATAATGCACACAGGTGATGGAAGAAACAGCTCCGGGTGGTGAGTGTATTATCAGTGTGAAGACAGCTGGGAATAGCGATTAATACTTACACAGGTGATGGAAGAGGCAGCTCCGGTGTAAATACGCAGTGGATTTGTATATACACACGGTGATGGAAAAGGCAGCTCGGTGAAATACGCAGTGATGTAATAAATACCACGAAGAGCTTAAATCTGTGTTAGGTGATGAAAGAACGACAGCCCGTGAATACGCAGTTGATGTGTAATAGCACACAGGTGATGGGAAAAGCACTCCGGTGAATACCTCAGTGATGTAATACACGAGGTGATGGAAGAAGGCAGCTCGGTGAAATACGCAGTGATGTATAATTAAGCACAGGGTATGGAAGAAGACAGCCTCCGTGAAAATACGCAGTGATGTATAAAGCACTCAAGGAGCTGTAGACAGCTCCGGTGAAATTAACGCAGTTGATGTACAATACACACAGTGATGGAAGAAGGCAGCTCCGGTGAAATACCGCAGTGAGTTAATACCACAGGTTAGGAAGAAGGAGCTCCGGTGAAAGTACGCAGTGAGTATAATACACATCAGGGTGATGGAAGAAGACAGCTACGGTGAAATACCCATTGATTGTAATACGACACAGGTGAATGGAGAAAGACAGCTCAGTGTGAAATAACGCAGTGTGATACATACACACAGGTGATGGACAGGAAGGCAGCTCCGGTGAAATACGCAGTGATGTAATATACACAGCGTGATGGAATGAGGCAGCTCCCGGGTAAATACGCAGTGATGTATAATACACACAGGTGATGAAAGAAAGCAGACTACCGGTGAAATACGCAGTTGAGTTATAATAACACACATGTGAATGGAAGAAGGCAGACTCCGGTGGAAATACGCGATGATGTATAAACAACACAGGTGCTAAAGAAGACGCTCCGGTGAAATAATTGTTGGTTTGGAAACGCAGTGATGTAGGTAATACACACATGTGATGGAAGAAGACAGCTCGTTGAATACGAGTCAGTGATGTGTAATAGCACAAGGTGATGGAATATACGAAGCTCCGGTGAATATACGCAGTGAGTATAATACCCACAGGGTGATGAAGAAGACAGCTCCGGTAATACGCAATGATGTTAATACACACATGGTGATTGGAAGAGCGCTTCCGGTGAAATACGCATGATGTATAATAGCACAAGGTGAATGGAAAAGGCCGCTCCGTGAATACGCAGGTGTATAATACCACACAGGGATATACGAAGAGACAGCTCGGTGAAATACCCAGTGAGTTATAATTACACACAGGTGATGGAAGAAGACAGCTCCGTTGAAATACGCAGTGATGTGAATACACACAGGTGATGGATAAGACAGCTCGTGGAAATACGCAAGTGATGTATTAATCACACAGGTGATGGAAGAAGAACAGCTCGGTGAAATACGCAGTGAGTGTATCAACACACGGTGATGTAAGAATTGCATGCTCCGGTGAAATACGCAGTGTGAGTAAATAACCCCAAGTTTGAGGAGAAGACAGCTACCGTGTGAAATAAGCGGAGTGATAATTGACACACAGGTGATGGAGAGGCAGCTCGGTGAAATACGCAGAGATGTATAATACACAGTGATTGGAAGAAGACAGTCGTTCCGGTTGAAATACGCCTGATGTATTATACACAGGTGATGGGAAGTTAGGCAGTCTCCGGTGATAAACGCAGTTGATTATATACACACAGGTGATGTAAGAAGACATGCTCCGGTGTGAAATACGCAGTGAGTATAATGACACACAGTGATGTGGAAGAAGCAGCTCCGTGGGATAATACGCAGTGATGTGTAATACACAAGGTGATGGAATAAGACAGCTCCGTGAAATACGCGTGATTGTATGTTATACAAGGTGATGGAATAAGACAGCTCGGTGAAATAGCATTGATGTATTTACACAGGTGATTGATAAGACAGCTCCGGTGAAATAGCAGTGATGATATAATGCACACAGGGTGTCGTATCTTTCTCGTGTCACTAGTGACACAGGAGAGTTGCGTGTCAACATCATTTAAGCACCAAAACGCCTTGTGACTTATGCAAGGCACAGGGAATCCTCGATAAAATACAAGCCCCTCTCGCTCGGCTGTGCAACCGAGCACCAGGACCAGACCGACTGTGGAAAGGCTGCGTACAATAGCCATAATGTGCATGTATTAGTAACTTTACACGATATCTGGCCGCAATATTTGGCATCTAGGTACTTCTGATTTTGAATTACGTCTGACCTCACGAGGTGAGCAGATTGAATCGGGAGTTTCTCAACTCCAGTACTCGACCCCCCACCCCCCCTTAACCAGTCAGGTTTTAAGGATATCCATGCTTCAGCCACAATGGGCTCAATCAGGATTCAGTCAAGAAATGACCACCTGTGTTAAGCAGGTATCCTTAAAACCTGACTCGTTGGCGGTCTTGACGGAACTGGTAGTGTGAGGAACCCCTGGATAGGTAACATTATTCAATGCACTCAACTTGCATATACCCAGAATCCTTCCTGCGTGAGCACTACATCAATCACTCGACGTGAACTATGAAACCTGAACCTGATTGCACTCCGGTCCTCAGCAGACCTAACGACATGGCAACCCCCCGCTGTTTAACAGCTCCTTACCTCTTAGGCCCCGCATCTTATGTCGTTCTCATTGGCTGCCCTAATGCCCATCACAGCACATTCCAGAAGCACACTGAGAGGATCCTGCCAGGGGCAAGTGTGAGCGTGGGATCTTCTCACAGGTTACAATTAGTACGTCTGCATGTGAGATGGTCCGCTCAGTTTATCCTATGGGTAGGTACGTGCTGCGGTTCCGGTGGTGCGATGAACGACGATATGGTCCCTGGAAAAGGAGGGCTCCTCCTGACTCCGTTCCATCGTCGGTGGACCGCCGACAACAACACAGCACTCTACACAACATTCAAACTCTGCTGCCTACACACACTTGTTACCACCTAACACTGCTGCTGACCTGACACACACACACACCACTGGAAGCTCTAAACACACACATCCAGCTCTCAACACACACCAACTACTGCGCTACCAACATAACACAGCCACAACACCAACACACCTGCCCAGCACAATATAAAAAATGCAGCCACTTACTACAACTTTGCCTCTCCCTCCCCCCCACTTCTACACACAATAAAGCACTTCTCATACATAAACCCCCTAACCCACATACACACAATCACTGCACCTCTATACACAACACGCACCTCTCACAAACACCCACACACACACACTGACCTGACACACAAAACACAGCACTTCTACACCACAACACTAACACTGCACCTCTATACACAAACCTCACCAGCCCCTCACCAACACAAGTGCCACACCCCATGTAGCCTGCTGCTGACATGCACAACTTTACACTGGGCTATATACATCCCACACACACAACACACACCACACAACATGCACCATCTACACAGATATACAACGCACAGCACACACACCTCTACTGACACACTCACCAACAACAACGGCCAGAGCCACATACTTCCTTTGTCAGTCTCCCCCCCTCCCCCCCCCCTCCCCCCCCCCCCCCCCACCCCCCATTCAACGAAAAAACATCTAGCTCAGAAAATCTCAGTCAGCTCGGGAGTGGGATGGAGTCAACCAGTGGCTGATACGTCCTCTCTCGCTCGAGCGTACAGATAACAAAAGGAGGACTTTCATCGTGCTCAATACACCACCTGCCCTGTCCTCAGGCGCTGTTACTTAATTCAGACAATCCCTGCCCTGTCCGAGATGCTACTTATTCAGACCATCCCTGCCCTGTCTCAGAGCTGTTACTCTTTCACAGACCAACATCCCCTTCCCTGTCTCAGAGCTGTTACATATTCAACGAATCCCCTGGCCCGATCTCAGCTGTTCTGAAAGCTGATTGGCTGGAAAATAAACACATTGAAAACTACAACATGCAGCTGCTACTAATTTTAAAAACATCGAATAGCAGGGTTTCCTTAATGCCCTAATTTTACTGCTTTAGCCTATATTAGATTTGATATATGTCCGACGTGAACCTATGAGGGCCACTCAGGAGAGACAGGAAACTAGTTGTATAACAAAAAGGTTGTAATTGCTGAGGGCTGTTCCCAGCAGGATTCCCTGTTGTGTTGATCCACCCTCTGTCTCACCCGAGACATGTGCGACGGGGTGGAGTTCCTCTGTCACGTCTCTGCTCGTCAACCAGGTCTCTCCTCGTCGTGGGTCACTATACAGCATCCAAACGCCCAGGCCGCGTGACCTGCTTTGAGGCTGTATGGCTTATATGTGAGGTTATATAGCTCAGGTTTTTATGGATGTCGTTCAAATGTGAACACTTCCTCGCTAACAGAAAATATGCTTTGTTTGTGATGTGTTAAGCGGATAAGTGTATTTATTTTAATTACGCCACAAGTGAACAAACAACAGTTACGGCTAGATAATGTAGCAATCAAAATACAATATTAAACAACCTATTAACCTCAGGATATTAACAACTGATCGTTATGTCAGTCAGGACCGAGGGGAAAGCTAGGGAAGGAGAGGGAGGCAGGGTTTTCAGTGAACCATGCTATAGGGCCAGTAACCCACTAGGCCCACAGATAGGTTCTGAACTCCCCAGTTGTGGTGCTAACAGGGACAGGCCCTAGGCTAGGGATCCTTCCCAGTATGTTATAGTGTTAGATAGGGACACGAGCGGACGCTCGCTCCCCGAGAATGATGCTTGGGACCTCAGATCTGTGCTAAAGTAGACAGAGACTATCTCCAGGGTGGGATGCCCCTGGCGGACCCTGATGTGAGGAAGCATGGATGACAGACGAGGATCACAAGTGGCAGATCCTTTTTGAGTTGATTGCTGGCCCATGGAGAAGCGCTCGGCAGTACCTGTCCTAAGGCAACAAACGTATCATATAGTATATATATATTCATTACACAAATGGCAGCGCTGACCAAACGTGACTCCACGAGGTCCGCCAAGGGCGATCCCACCCTGGAGACAGTCCTGTCTCTTTAGCCAGACTTTGAGCCCAGTTGGTTCTCGGGGAGCGAGCGTATCGCGTGT
Organism: Ascaphus truei; assembly: GCA_036426205.1. Lineage (NCBI taxonomy): Eukaryota > Metazoa > Chordata > Amphibia > Anura > Ascaphidae > Ascaphus > Ascaphus truei. Next base: position 4,402 of record WSYH01019402.1, on the reverse strand, counting down.
TCCTTATCCTACATAGGTCTACTGTTTGTTTTAAAGGGTCCCTAAACCTGGGGCCTGTCCCTGTCAGTCGACCACAAGCTGGTGAGGTTACGACCCGATGCTTCCCTCGCCAAAACGCGGGGACCGGCTACTGCGTGGGCTGAGGTGGGGGTATATAATACACGACCAAGTCCACGCAGCTGATCCGGAGTGCGCATTTTCGTAGTCGTACATCCGGGTCAGGATTGGGAGAAGGGCGCATCGTCGTTATGGAACGCAGGACGTTCGGCAAAGGTAGTACAGGATTTCCCCGCCTTTTTTCACAGCTTAGGTAGACGTGACTGAGCGCGGGGGTGTTCTGCCGCGGAGGTAGCGGTTTTTGCGACTTGCCCGACTTTGAGTAATTCTCAGGGACAAGCGAGGATACAGCAGGCGGCCCCGAGAGTCAACCGCAGGGCAGCGTCGGGTAAACCATACGCTCAGCGCAGAAAGTCCAAGCAGTGTCAAGCCAATAGAATCGTCATTAAACAAGCCCGAGGAAAGGAAGGGTAGGCATGCTAGAGCGGAAGCCAGCAGGTACCGGTGGTGGCAACAGCTTTCAGCACCGACGTCCCGGTAGGCCACTGTAGGAGAATAAGCAGCAGGCCATGCTGCATAAACGTCTTCCAGCACAGAACGTCCAGGCAGGCCCAACTGCAAGGAGGATGGCAAGCAGGCCGCGGAAAGGAAGGGTGCGCACTGCTAGGAGGGAATGCACAGTACCATGCTGCATCACACGCTTCAGACAGACGTCCGGTAGGGCCAACTGATCAAGGAGATAGCAGCAAGCCGTGCTGGCAACAACGCTTTCAGCACAGACGTCCAGGACCAGGCCTCTGATAACTCAGAACTTGGAAGGGTAAGAAACGCTAGGAGGGGGCCTAGGGTGGGTTTGTTGGCAGAGACAGTAACAATATAGGGTAGGACTAGTTATGCTCGGCGCTGGTTCAGAGCCAAACGCCTAGAATATAAAGGGGCGGAGATCCAATCACCGAGATTGGGTGGTGAGTATTACTCCATGATGTAGCACAGAGAGCAAGCGAAATTGAGAGGCAGCAATGTGCCGTTTGTTGCCAGGGGAGCTTGCAACTGAATGATTCGTAAGGCTATAGTCAAGCCATTAGTGGATTGACCTTACAAGTCCCCCCCTTCAGGTGAGGACCTCTGGACGACAAGGAAACCAAGCACAGATTTGGGGGACATGAGGTGTTCCTAAACTCCGTAGGGCGAGAGGAGGCGTTGAAAACCATAGTTTGTTGTGGATTCCCTTCAGTACCCTCATTCCACTGGGTGAGAAGCTGGTGGACAGGTACCATCATAGTGTACTGGGAGACATTGAGATTTGTTCCAAAACGTGTCTCCGGAGAATTGTTCCACAATCCAGGTGTTACATTTGCGGTGCCATAAAAGACAAGCGGTGGCACTGCAGTTCTTGGTACATGGACAATGGGACTGAGGGCTACCCGGATGGGAACATAGAAAGTGACAGTAGCCAGTGTCCGGTGCATAGTACTAGTCAAGAGTACAGGGACACAGGACACAGATTGTCGAGACAAAATTAGCAGATGGATCTCAGAGGAGGAATGTCTGTTAGTTAAATCAGGTGTGAATTGAAAAGTCATAGCTTCCATATGAATTCCGGGTGATGGTTTAGCGAGGAGATGGGGCGGGAGGGTACCTACACACTATAGCAGCGACTTTTGGATACAAAAACAGGGTTGTATTACTAGGCAATTTTGCAAGAGTCTGTAGCAAGTGTGTATGGCAACCCTTTGTACATGGTACTGGCAGTTGAAGAAGGATACCGCTCCTTTGGTGTGATCTTTGAGAAGAATCAACTGCCCGAAATTGTGGCCTTTTGGTAAAGGACATAATAAGCATGTCTATAACACCTAAGACCCATAAAGAATAAGGGCGACGCTACGGTAAAGACGACCGAGTGTCAAGGGTATCTTCGTCTAGAGAAAGTCAAATCCATCACCGAGAAGGGCACTTTGGGCACCGCCAGAGACCTGCGTGTAAGGAGTTGTTTGAAAGGGAGAAAACAGATTTGAATCCAAAAAAAAAGAGCATGCGGTTACAACGGTGCATCAGCCTTAGGGCAAAAAAGTCTTGGGGTTAAGCTGGTACCGTCCAACACGAAGGAAACGAAGTACAGAGTAACTAAAGCTGGCTTCGGGAGTAGAGATCCCAGTACCTCAGGTTCACATTGATACTATGGGGAAGCAATGCAAATGTTCTGTTTTAAAAACAGAGAGGGTTTTTAATGCGGTGCTCCAAGGCACCTTCTTGAGAGGTAACCCTAGTCTTGGACGACAGTCAATCGCAAGTACAGGTGCCACCAGATGGTGGAAGACAAGAGAAATATATGATCCATCTTAAAGACGGATTTTTTTGAAAAAAAGGAAAGTACCAAATGCGATAACCCTGATTGTGGTAGAGACCTACCAGTCAGTAGTGGATACCCCGAAGACTGGGTGCGAATAGGTGAAACAGTATGATCTACAGGATGGGACATCCAGACTTAAAGATCATTTTTAAAATGATCCGGAGGCTGTGGACATGATCCGTGAGAGAAACTAGGGTGAACTTTCAATGAAACAAGGGAGAAACTTGCTAGTAATGAAATCAGAGACATTCACATTGTTTCAGAATTGGGTCCCAGAGAATCCCTAGTGAGGGCATCAGACTCCATGGGAAACTTAGTGACCTAGAGGTTTTTTGGAACCAATGAAGGAATTGCAGGTATCACAGACGTTAAGTAGGAGATGCCTGCAAAACACAGAATTTTAGTAACAGGTGGTAGGCATCACAGAAAGGACTGACAGAAGTAAAGCTAGGCCAAGATTGCCTCTACAACAGAAGACTTTACCATTAAGGCAAGGGCAGAGCTTATCAGCGGTTGCTTGAGGACCTTTAACTACAGTGGAGAAGGACTGCAGGTTTACAAAATCAGAACAAAGGGAGTTTTACACTTGAAAACTTGAATCCTTGCAAAAGGGGGAACCCAGACTGTAATAGTACTAGGGTGCAACAGCAGATATGGCTGATTCAGAAGGGGTACGCGAAGGGACATACATGTACTTTTTCACTTAAACCGCCTAGATTCTGAGAAAAGGAGACCACAGAAAGTGCAAGTGGCGGCAACCACGCTGTGCCTGGCTCTGAAGTGGGTATTTGGGAAAAAACAAACAAGAGTGTCTGGGACATCAGAAACGAAACAGATTGCCACGAAAAGGGGTCTATGCTCAGAAGCAGGGGTCTCAGCTCTTGATGACGACGGGGTCAGAGAAATACCTAGGAGTAGGGATTCTGGTGAAAGCTTAGAGAACAAACGCTCCAGAATACTTTAATCTGGAGCCAGTATTATGCCGAAAGTTCAGTGGGCGTCAACCCCCTCCCCCGAGAATTTTAGCTGAATCAGGGGGACATAAGGGTTCATCCTCTGAGGCTAAGATGTGTCCTGACTGGGGATCTACAAGGGATTACCAGGAGGGCTCACAGGTGCTGACCTGCGGGCGTTAACATGGAAAAACCTAAAAGGTAAAGTGGCTGTATCTGAGAAATCAGGAAAGACACTAATCTCAGAGAGTGGGAATAGGGTTTTCAGCTTCGTGCCTAGAGAACCTCAGCTTAGTCTGCGGGATACAAGGGTTAAGATGTGGGACTCAACAGTAGCAGACTAGCAGGGTTAAAAACAGAAATAACCCGGGATAACAGAGTCGTAGAAATCTTGGTTTAGAACGAGAGGTGCAAAAGGATTCATTTTTGCTGGTGCTGGAGGAGATACACCTGACCTGGGGGATGCAGGGATTTAACGGTGAGACTCATAGCCTGACTGCAGGGGTTAAGACAGAAAGAGACCTCGTGGACAGAACCCATGGTAGGTTAACTGGACTAGGGACCGTGGGCAGCTTCTTCCTACGGGGCAGTGAACATGGAGATGGTTGTGACCATTCTTTAGGAGAGAAAGGTACCCACCAGGTTTAGTACAGAAGCTTGGAGCACAGAGAAGCTGCCAAGCAGGCTCATAGCTGGCAAGGAGGGGACCTGTCTATTATGTGAGTGTCTAGTGTAGAGGAAGTACATGGAGTGTATCTTGAGACTGGGCCAACATTAGGAGCGTGGGCGCTCTGTTTCTCTAACTAGATGAATTCCAGTGAGAGGCCAGGGCATAGATTTGCCTCTTTGGCCGTCGGCCAGTTCTATAGGTTCACATTACCCCAGGTTTCAGGGGAATCAGGGAGCGAATACATTCGGCTAGGACTGTTTTAATTTCGCAGGATAACGGTAAGCCTTAAAAAAGAGATCACAACGCGGGCATTGTCTTTGTAAAACAAAGGGGTTAAACCTTCATAAGTCCCACAGTTCTCAATCGGGGTAG
>WSYH01019401.1:0-10156 GCA_036426205.1 Ascaphus truei | reverse complement strand
ATACTCTGCTACATGTGTAATACAGACACACATACTCTGCTACATGTACAATACAGACACATACTCTGCTACATGTGTAATACAGACACACATACTCTGCTACATGTGTAATACAGACACACATACTCTGCTACATGTGTAAACCAGACACACATACTCTGCTACATGTGCAATACAGACACATACTCTGCTACATGTGTAATACAGACACACATACTCTGCTACATGTGCAATACAGACACACATACTCGGTGCTGGTATTAATGTGTTAGGAAGAGAGTAGGGGAACGCAAACCATAAGGAATAGAAAATGAAATATGCAAATCAATATGAGCATAAAATCCCTCGGGTTGTACAGCTGACGGAGAGAAGTACACAGGTGTACCCCGCAGTAAGTGAGACCTGTGTGTGTACTACGGGGTGCACTGAACTCAATACAATAGGAGAATAGTGATGGCTGAGGGTGGATTGATAGTAATAATAACTGACACGGCCATGTAATGCTCCGATGGCGTCTCTGTGGGAGCCGGTACTTCTCCCCCCTGGGCAGGCTCTAAACCCTGGCCCCTCGCGGTGGACGTTTTCCCCGTGGTATGGAGATAGGAGCCCCCCGTGACAAGGCGTCGATCGCTATGCAGCAGTGGTTTCCCTGCTCACCGTGTCCGGTATACAGGGCCGGCGTCCATACTTGAGGGGTCTGAGAGTGGCGCAGCTACAGGCCGCGGCTCCGTAATAATGTCCTCCAATTCTACCCCATGTGCATCAGCCGGAGTAGCAATATGTGAGTGCTCTGGGCGGTGCCGCAGAGGGGTACAATGTAATATTAGGGCAGGCTAACCCCCCTTGTTCCTTGGCGGAGAATAAAATCTTCATCTAATACAGGGTTTTTTACTTTACAAATGAATCTCATAACGTGTTTCCTGATTTTGTCAACAAAGGATTTCGGAGCCGGGATGGGCAGTAAATTGAATAAATAAACAAATTTCTGCAATATCGCCATTTTAATTGCCGTCATTCTACCCTAGCAGGTTAGCATTAGCCCTTTCCATGAGTCTAACAGCGTACATTGTGTTGTATTTTATTGTATGTCTTTATTTCTATAGCGCCAAAAGTGTACTCAGCGCTTCACAAAGAATACAGTACAAGGAATTATAATTATACAATAAGTGCAGCAAAATCAGATAATAGGAAAGGAAATCCCTGCCCCGAAGAGCTTACAATCTAAGAGGTTTGATGGGGAACTTACAGAGACAGCAGGTGAGGGAATAAGTGCTGTAGATGGCAGTGCTTGGTCACAATGGGTGGTAGGAGTGACTGAGTGTGGGACATTAGCCATAGATCGGCGAGTGCTTTACTATAATTCAACTCATACAATCTTTGTAAATTCCCCAGTCCCTATCTGCAAGACGGGGAGGAAAAGCCCCTTACCAGCCTATCACCCCAAAGTCTCAAGAGGTACCTCAAAGCAGGTGGCCCTTCAGGTCAGTCTCTGGTTCTGGATAGTCGTCTGGTCCCTTGGTGTCTTGCTGTCCTGTGTGCTCAAGACTCTCTGTGTTAGGTCAGACATGGAGGCTTTTCAAGCTGTCTGATTAGCCAGGTGGAGACTGGTTAATTGAGTAGCTGCAATTAACCAGCTCCCTTCTGAATTCCTCAGACCATTAGAGGTAACTTTATTTAAAACAGAGATAAGTCCCTGTTACAGTGCCCATAGATACAATGTGGCAATTCCACGTGGTCAAATTTTCATCATCTAATAAAAGTAAAGATTTATCTGCACTCTGTGATAAGTGCATCATGTTGATTAGTTGCCTTACATTATCTGCTCCTTGTCTTCCCGACTGATCTTCGTGCACTAATCGGCACGTAAGGGGCTCCAGGCGCTTGACCTGAATTTTTGCAAACATTTTTATATCGGTATTTAGACGTGCAATCGATCTGTAGTTCACGCAATAACTACTATCATTTCCCTCCTTTGGTAGTAATGTAATGTTTGCAGCCATCATTCAAAATGGTACAGAACCCCACTCCCACACCCCATTAAATACCCGTCATAATTGAAAACATAATTCAGGAGATAAGAATTAGTAAAATACGCTTGGATCCCCACCTGGTCCCCCAGCCCGACCATTTTTGAGAGATGCGATTGCACTCGCTATTTCGGTGATGGAGATGGATCCTCTAAAAGGTTTCTCCCCGCGACTGAAACCCTGGGCAAGCTAATATCTGTTATGGGCTTATTCTGTAAGCTCCGTTAGCGCTGCACCGTGTGATCTGCACGGAAAGCCCCATTGACTTGAATGGGGTTTTCCATGCAGATAGCACGGCGCCGCGCTAACGGAGCTTGCAGAATACGCCCCTTAGTGTTGTAAAGGTCGGTGGGATACCAGGCTGCTCAAATGGAGTTGCGTATAACTCCGATTAACATTTCAGACATTCTTTTTCAATGTCTCCTTGGTGTGTATGTACCAAATCCTCAGATGTCTTAATTGTGGGGATGCGGTTTTTAGTTCTTTGTTGTTTAAATTGCCGGCCAATAGAGGTGAAGCTTTGCTCCCGGGTTCATAATACCTGTGTTTCGTCAGGAGTAGGGAGTGCTCGATATGATCTAAATCTAATTCCAGGAGTTGTGTTTTAGTCCCCTACGTTCCCCACCATCCTCTTTATGTTTGCGCTCCAGGTCCTTTGTTTTTCTAGATAATTTCTGTCTATATTTTTATGCCTCTTTATATTGTGTCTGGAGAGAGACCCTCGGTATCATTAAAGGAGATATATTCTTCCCACCAGTAACGTGTCTGAGTTTTATACTTAGGGGTTTTGGGAATAAAGCTATTCAGGGACCATGGAAACGGCGGCTTATCATGCACACCTATATGGAGTGATATAGATATCATAGCGTGGTCAGAGGGTAATCTTCCCAATATCACATGACTTAATATTCGCAATCTGGTTTGAGTCAACTATAAATTAGTCGATTCTTGAGTGTGTTATTTGATTAGGGGAATAATAAGTGTAATCCCCTATTATTATTATTATTATTATTAATCCGTGGAGCTTGGAAACCTGTTAGCCCAGACATCGGCGAGCACATTTTCGGAGGTAAGTTTAAGTAAGCTATGGTCCGCCCTTGTAAAACAGGCACCTGTCACGGTGACTTTATGGCAGGCTGTAATTTACACCAAAAATATATAAATATATATAACTGGGTTTGAACTGGGACGAGACTTAGATATGATAAAATATAATTTATTCCTTGATAAAGGTGAACACACGAGATATACAAATAACAGGCAAAATATAGACACTTACTTAAAGATGGAAATGATGAAACAGTCACATCTGGACTGGCAGTTCATACAGCAAATCTTCATCATCCCAAGACACGAAAAGACATGAAAAGACCTCTGGCATGAAGACATTGCATAGCGTTTCTCTCAGCAATCAAGATGGTATAGAAGAACATTTTAGTAAGGGGTGACTCTGACTTAAATACTATGTCAAACTCATCTCTTAACCCTAAATGCCGAAAAGGCTAGCAAAAGTCTTTGAAGTTGTTTGACTTCCATTGTTAAGTGTGAAGTTTCACACTTAAAAATTCAGTTCCTTTGGTCCCTTGGCCAAGCATAAAAAATTAGGCAATTTAGCCTTTGATCACCAGGCTATGTAAATTCTAGCAAGATGTCCTTCCTGCTCATTACCCTAACAGAGTGAGTTTGCAGTTTTCACAACAGACCAAAATTCCATATACCCTGTAAATAACTTCATAACTTCAGTTCAGTAGTACTTACTGGCCCGCGAGACATATTAATACATTCCGTCACACCTGACGCTCCCAATGAGACTAAATATTACCATGTAGTACTAAAATTAAGAGAGATATTAATATCTGGCCCTTAGTATCTGTTAGATATCAAGTGTTTAGAACCATTAGTTGGGGCTCGGTCCCACGGATACACATATGTAACTCTTAGCATGTTCAGCCAAGGACATCTCATAATATTCTTATATTTAATAAGGTCACCCATTCTGATTTTCTCCTTGGGTAGCCGCACCCCTTGCCCCATCAATAAATCCTTTGAAGCGGGGACCCCTGGGTAGGGGACATTTGTCACCTGGTTTTAGATTTCACACCTAATGCCCAGACCTCCTGAATCAGAGGCCTTTGTAAGTGTGAGTTATAATGCTCACAACCCACTCTAGCTTCCTGGAAACAGGACGCCTTTGATCAGGGCTGTTTCCTAGCAATATTCCCTTGGCCTGCAAATTAGGTATTAACATACTGTGCACCAAAACCCCCATGTGTATGTTTCACACCCAACTTCAATCAAGCCCTTTGAAGTCCAGAGTTTCTGAAAAGACACAATACAGTTGTGTTTTGTTAAACGGTAGCTTATTAACCCCTTAAGCCCCAGTGTGTGTGGTGCAGCCACTGGCCCAGAAACAATACATTATTTTTTTTTACAGGGGAATAAGCATTTGGATAGTGACGCGAGGTAAAAACACATTACTGGACCTCAGCCCAGTTAACCCCTTGCTCCCCAGGTGAGAGTAGAGGGTGGCCAATTGGGGTGTAACCCCTTTAATCCCGGGCCAAATCCTCACGACCGTCACAGCACCATCGCCTGATCTTTGAGATAAGTGATTGCATTGAAGTCCCCTCCGAGGATTAATAACCCCGGAGTTTTCTGCTTGATTCGTGAGGTGAGCTATTTAAAAATATTGGAGCTACCATTGGGTGCATAGATATTTATGAGGGTGATAGAATGGGATTCGATGGCGCCTCGGACGTTTACGTAGAGACCCTCTTTGTCAGTGAGTACTATTCTGTACTATTAAGTAACCAGATTAAAGATACATTTATAAGGATACCAACATGTATTGGTTGTGTACTCGGTCCCCAGCCAGACTCAGAACACACAGAATTCATGGCAGGGCTTCCATTTGTGTGTATAATAATTACGTTGGTCAATAGACAGTAGCAGAGTTATTAAACGCTCTCTGAATAAACCCATCCAATGGGATGGATTAGTAACCAATAAACAATCCTAGAAACATTATGTACAACACGACCCCAAAACCGAGCAACGATCAAAAAGAGACATATTGGTGACTGTTAGGCATCCAGAGCACTATAATTATCCACCCACATGGCGTGAGTATTATTCCTGAACTTGTCCATAGCAGCGTTGGCACAAAAGTCTTAGACAAAACCAGTTACTTTTGTCACCCTTCGGTTGGGACGTTCTTTCGCGAAGCTAGAAAATCCTTTACCTTCTTCTCATAACACAGGAGTTTCTTTCCGTTGTGATGTACGTACGTTTTGGCGGATGCCATAGGGCCACCTTAACTCCTGCCTTCATCGGCAGTTCTTGCCATTTAAGCATCTCTCTTCTTTTCCGCGAGGTTTCAGCACTGAAGTCGGGAGATATCATAATCCTGCTTTGTTGGTAGGATACTGTAGTTGCGGTTTCTGCCGGGACACTGTCAGTGTGGCTCCTTTATCCTGGTAGCGCAGCAATTTAATCAGGAAATGTCTAGGTCTGTCATTGGCGTTTGGTCGGGGACCAGGTGGTCTTTGATCTCTTACGAGTTGAAAACCTGGATTCTGGTGATCCTTTCCTAGAATCTCATTCAGCAGGACTGATTAACTCTTTTTTTTAGATCCTTCCGGCACCCCAATAATTCTTAGGTTTGACCTTTTATCCCGATTCTCATAATCCTCCAATTTATTTTGATCTTGGTCATCTCGCTTTCAGTAGAAAGGTATCTGTTATGTATTTCCTTCTGTTGCATTCCAGTTGCTGTGACTCTATTTCAGTTAGTTTTCCTTGCAGCCGGTCTAATTTAGCATCCACCGTGACCACTTGCCGAGTGAGAGATCTTTGTGGTTGGTCCGCAGTTCCTCTTTCAGAATGGCTGAAAGTTGGAGCTTCCAATCGTGCGTGAGTTGTCTGACTCCTCTACTTCAGATTGGACCTGATTGGGGGTATCCCCTCAGCTGGCTTGTCCTTAATAGGTTTGGGTGTTTTGTCTATTTTAGTTTTACCCGTCTTGCCTTGCCAGGGGTGGTTATATGTAGGTTATATGAAGGTTGTATGAAAGGTCAGTAATATAAGGAGATGTAGCAGGGTGCTCCAGAAGGCTGTCACATATCAATCATTACCCCCCTGTGAGAAAAAGTCACTCAATTGCAGTCTTTTAGTTTATTGGTGTGTTGTCAGTACTGACCTCTGTCCCCCTTGTTCTGGGTCTCTGGGTGGCACTGAGACAAAATGGCCACCCGCTTCTCTCCCCGGCCACCCCGCTACAGCCTCAAGTAGGTCTCTCGCCGCTCAAGCAAGGGGGGGTCCACGGGGATCTAAATAGTCCTTATTACGTTAGCTAATGTAACGATTGCTAGAGGTTGGTGTTCCTTTGTCAGGGAGCTTTAATTCCACACAGCCATCTTTGTTAGGCTGCAGACCACGAACTCCCATCCCCCCCCCCCCCCGCCCTCCTGTGATGTGAATCTTATTTCTTTCCCCAGATATCTCGGGTCTCATTAAAACATTTAGCGGCAGCGTCAGGGTGAATCAGCTCAAACTGACCGCGCGGCCGCTGGGAGAAACGAAAAGTATCAGGGCCGAGAATCTACCCCCCAACACATGTGAGGATCACGTGATTATTTACTTTGAGAGCCCCAAGCACGGAGGTGGGGGAGTGCAGGAGGCAGCGCTGGTACCTGAAGAAGATGCAGCGATCGTTACTTTTACTGATCCAGGAGGTAACTATTACCCATGGGGGATAAAGCGGTAACATTGTTACACGTGTAAATGAAACGGTGCCTGATATATGTTTATTTGCTCTCGGGGTTCCAGGCCTCCTCTCTGCATATTCTTTTTCCTACTTCATTTCTTGTTGACGCTACTTTTCTTGTTGGTAATGAAGGAGCCAGGTTATGAAGCGATAGGAGGAGTTATAGGAAGCGGTTATATGAAGTAATAGGAGGAATTATTGGGAGAGGCTACTGTATATAGGTAATAGGAGGAGCTATAGGGAGCTGTTATGTGGGATAATAGGAGTTATAGGGAGCGGGAGAGGTTATATAGGTAATACGAGAAGTTATAGGGAGGGGTTATATGGGGTATTAGGAGGAGTTATTGGGAGCTGGGGTAATAGGAGGAGTTATAGGGAGCTGTTATGTGGGATAATAGGAGGAGTTATAGGGAGCGGGAGAGGTTATTTAGGTAATAGGAGAAGTTATAGGGAGGGGTTATATGGGGTTTTAGGAGGAGTTATTGGGAGCTGGGGTAATAGGAGGAGTTATAGGGAGGGGTTATTGAGGAAATAAGAGGAGTTATAGGGAGAGGTTATATGGAGTAACAGGAGGAGTTATAGGGAGCCGTTATATGGGGTTATAGGAAGCGGTTATTTGGGGTAATAGGAGGAGTTATAGGGAGAGGTTATATAGAGTAATAGGAGTAGTAATAGGGAGTCGTTATATAGGGTAATAGGAGGAGTTATTGGGAGCCATTATATGGGGTAACTGGAGGAGTTATAAGGAGGGATTATATTGTATTGTATGTCTTTATTTATATAGCGCCATTAATGTACATAGCGCTTCACAGCAGTAATACACGTGGTAATCGAATAAATAACAGATAATATAAATAACAGATCATGGGAATAAGTGCTTTAGACATAAACATAACATTAAGGAAGAGGCGTCCCTGCCCCGAGGAGCTTACAGTCTAATTGGTAGGTAGGGAGAACGTACAGAGACAGTAGGAGGGAGTTCTGGTAAGTGAATCTGCAGGGGGCCAAGCTTATGTATAATGTGTACATAATGTTCACAGTGTTTATATGGGGTAATAGGAGGAGTTATAGGGAGCGGGAGAGGTTATATAGGTAATAGGAGAAGTTATAGGGAGGGGTTATATGGGGTAATAGGAGGAGTTATTGTCACGGTAGACCAGGACTTTTAACACCATTTATATTTAAGGGATCTGTCACAGGGCAAAACACAGCAAGTGAAATAAAATGAGGTTTATTTTGGATAAATCCTCGGAAACACACAGAAATACAAAATACAAAAATATACACACTTACGGGGGTCTGGGGAATGAGATCTACCTTTCCTAGGTGCAGGGACCCACTTCAAATGGGTTTAGTCTGTCCGCTTCTCTGCTCCAGGATATCAAATTGCTGCACACAGCAACCTCAATGACGTACCTCCAGCAGGTCACAGTCCAACTCCACACTCCTTCCCAGAGGTGGACTTCTGGTGGCCCTCTTCCTCTGAGGGTAACTAATGCACTGTCCAGCAGCACCCCTTTATATACCCCTTGGTGGCTATTGAACAAAGGCAGCCAGCCAAGAGAAAACAGTGCCTGGGGTTCAGACCTGATAACTGATTAATTTAACTAACACCCCCACCTTTGTTCTGATCTATTTCTATGGAGAGCTTCAACTGAGTGAATGACTTAGTCGTTCTCCCTAGAAATAACAATAACAGTGGAATATCTCATTTACTTTCTTGCATGTTCATGCCATCACCACACAATACCAGGTATCTAATCTGGGAGGAACTGCTAACACAGGCATAAATACAGACATAAGGTAATTATGTAAAGACAGGACAGCTAGCCCAAATCACATCACACAACAATGTTGATTGGGGAAAGGATTGTTACAGGGAAGACAGAATACATGCTTTGAAATACATTCTTAGGCTATGGCCCCGCTCCCAGAGTCAGCGCGCCCGCACTGCATACAGGCGGGGCGCTGACATACACAGACCGCGATATGCAGTCTGTAGGGAGCGGGGGCCGGAGCGGGAGGTGGGCGGGAGTGGAAGGTTTGAGCGGGAGGGGGGGCGTGGCTTGAGCGGAGGGACCCGCTACTTTCCCCCCCCCTCCCTCCACGGACTCGGGCTGGAGCTGCTGATTGAAGGTAAGCAACACACACACGCAGGCACACACACACGCAGGCACTCATACACACACACACACAGACAGACAGAGGCAGGCACTCACGCACTCAGACACACACACACACAGACACAGACAGGCACGCACTCACGCACTCAGACACACACACAGACAGGCACACAGACAGGCACGCACGCACTCAGACACACACACACACACAGACAGGCACGCACGCACTCAGACACACACACACACACAGGCACTCACGCTGCTGTCACTCCACACTCCTCCCCGCTCCCCGAAGCCTCTCCTCCTCCCGAAGCCTCCCCTCCCCATTGGCTCACAGCCACACCATTTTCTTGTGTCCCATAGCGGCTGACGCGCCACAGCGTGTAGTGCGCTGTGCCGCCAAGGGGGACCGGGACTGGCTCGGGAGGACTCCCCTGCTGGTGGGGAACTCGCGTGTGGCCGCCCGCGCCAACGAGCGCAGCGGGACCGAAGCCTTACAGACATGGGTTACATGTACACATACCCTGTTCTTCCCCAGATATTCAAGACATTTGGCTGGATGAAATATTACTAGGACTGCCCAGTTACACGGTTTTATAGGGGTAAATAGCTGGGATTTCTCCCCACTAGGTCAGCCAGTGACCCCTACCGTCACAGTTATAGGGAGCTGTTATGTGGGATAATAGGAGGCGATATAGGGAGAGGTTATATGGGGTAATAGGAGGAGTTATTGGGAGCCATTATATGGGGTAATAGGAGGTGATATAGGGAGTCATTATATGGGGTTATAGGAAGCGGTTATATGGGGTAATAGGAGGAGTTATGGGGAGCGGTTATATGGAGTAATAGGAGGAGTTATTGGGAGCCATTATATGGGGTAATAGGAGGAGTTATAGGGAGCGGTTATATGGAGTAATAGGAGGAGTTATTGGGAGCCATTATATGGGGTAGTAGGAGGATTTATAAGGAGCAGTTATGTGGGATAATAGAAGGAGATATAGGGATAAGTTATATGGGGTTGTAGGGAGCAGTTATATGGGGTAATAGGAGAAGTTTTAGGGAGCGGTTATATGGGGCAAAAGGATGAATTATAGGGAGGAGTTATAGGGAATGGAGATATGTAGCAAATGGAGTTATTATAGGGAGCAGTTAAATGGAGCAGTAGGAGAAGGTACAGAGAGAGGTTATATGGATCAGTAGGAGAAGGTACAGAGAGAGGTTCTATGGATCAGTAGGAGAAG
>WSYH01001960.1:38740-93098 GCA_036426205.1 Ascaphus truei | reverse complement strand
GACAGGCCTCCCTCTAAGGAAGGTGGATGGTGGGATGATACAGTACTCTGGCTGGCCTCCTGCTGAATCTTGTTACCGTAGCCAGCCCAGGGCCAGATTAACAAAACAATGGCTTGGATAGGATTAGCCAGACGATTGATGCTTGGCCAGGGAGGGATTAAAAACTCTAAGGGAGGGGGTGGGTGGTGTAGCTGTAGGATTGTACTGGAGGGGGTGGGTGGTGTAGCTGTAGGATTGTACTGTGTCAGTATTTACAACGGCAGGTCACCCTAATAATTGCATGAATAAACCCCCAAAGACAAGGCCCAAATATAGTACAGTATACTGTATACTGCATACTGTATACAGTACAGAGCTGTATACTGTATTATAAATAAATAATCATACAGTACTGTACAGTATGTATTATTGTGTGTTGATGTTTTGAATTGCTGTTAACTTGAAATGTTTCACCATTGTATTGTACTGTATTTGTAAATAAAAGTATTTTGTGGCGACTTCAGCAATAAAAGAACTGGTTAATTTATCTCACATAAAGTACGTGAATACGACCGCAATCACCATTGTACAGTAAATGGGTGCATAGGATGGAACGACAGGTGCTAAAGGGGTACAAATATGATATTTATCAGTGTTGATCAAAGAGAGTTGATCAGAAGGATTCCCCTTATAAAGTATACAGCACTCTATTGTCATTCATACAGTATACTGTAGTAAAGGGTAGACAACACATGGTCTTGCAGTATACTGTATTACTACTAATCTTTCAGGTTTTGACCAGATAAATCACTGCGGCATACTCGGAAAATAATAAAATTTTGCATTATCCTACGGAGAATTAATAAAAGTGTAATTCATTTTCCGATATCCAGTTAGTGATTCTGGTCAATTCTACGTAGGTGTATAGTATTACACATAGTCACGCTGGCCTGAGCTGCGTTACTGACGGAGGAGCTGGGTGTATTAAGTTGTGAGGTTTTTGGAATATGCGTTCACTCCTGAAATGTTTCACCATTGTATTGTACTGTATTTGTAAATAAAAGTTTTTTGTGGCGACTTCAGCAATAAAAGAACTGCTTCATTTATCTCACATAAAGTACGTGAATACGACCGCAATCACCATTGTACAGTAAATGGGTGCATAGGATGGAACGACAGGTGCTAAAGGGGTATAAATATGATATTTATCAGTGTTGATCAAAGAGAGTTGATCAGAAGGATTCCCCTTATAAAGTATACAGCACTCTATTGTCATTCATACAGTATACTGTAGTAAAGGGTAGACAACACATGGTCTTGCAGTATACTGTATTACTAAAAATCTGTCAGGTTGACCAGAATCACTGCGGATATCGGAAAATAATACAATTTTATTCATTCTACGTAGAATTAATAAAATTGTATTATTTTCCGATATCCGCAGACAGTTATTATGGTCAACCTGACAGATTTTTAGTATATACAGTATACTGCAAGACCATTGTTGTCCTTACCTTTACTACGTATACGTACTGTATAATGACAATAGAGTGCTGTATATAAGGGGAATCCTTCTAATCAACTCTCTTTGATCAACACTGATAAATACAGTAATTTATCTCACACTCAGTACTACAAACCTGCTTTTTGCTTGCAATAAAAAACACAAGTGAAGCGCTATAATGAGTTTAGGATCAGGCCCAGCAGCCACTTTATGTGTGAAAACCCACATATAAAATGAGCATAAAATTGCATGAATAATTACACAAAAAATATATAAAATAAATAGCCACAAGTCTCTGACAGAGAAAATTGTCCAGGTGGTGTGTGGATACAGGTTAATGCAATGCCCCTGTCTGATAGGACAGACACTCGGGCAAGAATGGCCCTGTGAGAGGTGAATATCCAGAATGGTAGCTGGGATGAAAGCGCTACCAACTGTGCAGGTAGTATTGAAGTGTGTAAAATGGGAAGTGCCGTAGGCATCAAATGTGGACAGCGCTCACCCCAGACTTCATACACTTGGGCGCTTTTTGCTTGCAGACTGCAAAGCCCGCAAGACCAGCACATTGTAAAAAAAGAGCAAAAAAAGAGCAATGAGCCGGAAATTGGCGTGGGAACTTCTGTTCTAGGGCCCCTAGAAATAATATTCTTTTATTTTATATTATTAACTACATTAAAACCCCTTCAAAAACAAAAAATTTTTAATAAAAAAAAACCCCCCCCCGTCAACCCCAACCCCCCCCCTAACAAGCCAAACCCCAAACATAAAAAAGCCCGGGGCCCCACTTTTTTTTTTTTTTTACATGTTAAAAAACAAACGTAAAAAAATAAAAATTATTTTAATTTTTCCTCTTTTCCCACATGTTTATTTTTTATTTTGTTTTTTTTAGATTTTTTAATTTTTTTATTTAAATTTGGGGTGGGAAGGCTTTGCCGCTTTTTGTTTTACTGGTTGGGGAGGGGCCCCCCCAAATGGCCCAGATGGGGGGGGGGGGTTTTTAAAACGGGTTTTTTTTAACAGTTAAAAACAAAAAAAATGTTTTTGGGTAAGGGGGGGGGGGGTTTAGGGGGGTGGGGGGGGGATTTTTTTTTTTTAGAACCTCCAAACCAGTTTTTTTAACATTAAATGCCCCAAAAATTGCTGGGGGTTCCCCCCCCCCCCCCCCCCCCCCCCCCCCCCCCCCCCCCCCCCCCCCCCCCACCATTTTTTTTTTTTTTACAATACCACCCGTGGCCCCACCCGACCCAAAAAAAACACAAAAATCAAATGCAAGGGGAGGGTTTATTTTTTTTTTTTTTTTTGTTTTTTTTTTGTTTGTTTTTTTACAATGCCAAGGGGAGGGGGGGTTTTTTACCAATGAAAGGGTAAAAAGGCTTTTTTTTTTTAGGCCCTTTAAAATAATCTCTCTCCCCCCCCTCTTCTCCCCCCCTTCATTGTAAAAAATCCTGTTTTTTTTTAACCAGAAAACAATTTAGGGGGGGAAAGGGGGGCCCCCCCCCTTTTTTAAAAAAAAAATGCCCCTTTTTTTTAATATCCTTCTTCCGTCATATCCCTTCCCCTCATCCCCCCTCCCCCCTTTCCAGTGGGGTAAAATCTGGGTTTTTTTTTTTTTTTTTTTAAAAACAAAAAAACCCCCAATTAAAAGGGGGGGAAAAGGGTCCCCCCTTTTTTAAAGGCAGGCCCCCCTTTTTAAATATTTAATCCCCTCCCCCTCCCCCTTCCAGTTGGGGTAAAATCCCTTTGTGTTTTTTAAAACGAAACCATTTTAGGTGGGGGGAAAAAAGGGGGGGCTTTTTTTTTTTTTAGGGGCCCTTTATATCTCCCCCCCTTCCTTCCTCCCCCCTTTCCCCTCCCATACTCTTTCTCCTCCCCCCTCCCCTCTCCCCCTCCCCTTCTTCCGTTTGTAATCCCCCTTTGCCCCTTTAACAGAAAAACATTTGTTAAGGGGGGAAAAAAGGGGTTTTTTTTTTTTTTTTTTTTTTTTTTTTGTTTTATTTTTTTACCTAAACTGGGTTACAAGAGTAAAAAGCCCCCTTTACAAAAAGCTTTTTCCCCCTTGCCTTTTTTTGCAAAATTATAATTTTTTGTTTAAACATTCATTTTTTTGCCCACAAGAATGTACAAAAAAAACAATTTCCTGTATATGGGGGTGGGCAAAAAATAGATTTTAATGCCTAAAAAAATGCATCAGTGTTTTACAAGTAATAAACAATGGTAACTTGGGGGTAAAAAAATGCAATGTACTGTTTGGGTTGGGGAATTGGGGGAAAAAAAAAAACATTGTTTTTTGTTTTTAAATGTTTTTTTAAATAAATTGTAAAAAAAAAAGTAAAGTTTTTTTTAGGGGATTTTAACATTAAATGGGGAATTTTAAATTAAACATTTATTTTTGTCCCCCCCCCCCCCCTGTATAGAGAAGGCCCCCGTTTTATCCCTGTAAAAAAGAAAAACCCAAGTAATGATTTTTTTGATTTACCCATTTTCTTTTTAACCTGTTAAATTTTTTTTTGGGTACTATGGTTTTTTTCATCCATGTGGTGGGGTGGGTAATAATATACTTGGTAAAAAAATTACTGGGGTTAACAAACTATATAATATAAACTATAATATTCTATAATTTATAAATATATTAATCTATATATCTAATTATAAAAATGTTACGGGACATGGCCATCAAATCTTAAACGGGTTTTTCCCGCGCCCCTTTGGGGTTCCCCCCACTTTAACAAGGGAAGCCCCCCGCCCAGTTAAAAATTTTGTTTTTTCACCCCCCCCCCCCCCCCCCCCCCTTTTTTTTTTGCAGCCCAAAATGTTCCCCCCCCCCCCCCCCCCCCCCCCCCCCCCCCACCCTTGTGTAAACAAGTTTTTGTTTTTTTTTTAGGGCCTGCCCCCCCCCGGCAATTCGGCCCCCCCCCCCCCCCGGGAAGGAAAAGGAATCTGCCGGCAAAGGGCAAAAAAAAACCATTCTGTAAGATAACTTTTGGGGGTTTTTTTTTTTTTTTTTTTTTTTTTTTTGGAAACTCTGGAAACACCTTCCCTGAAAAAACCTTGGGGGGGGAGAGAGTCCCCAGCCTTTTGAGGCCCTGGGAGGGACCCAATTCGGGGGTTTTTTGGGGGTGGGGGTGCCCGAGAAAAAAACTCTGGGATTCAGAGGGGAAACAGGAACAACCAAAAAAATTGCCCCCGGTTGTGGGGGGGGGCCCCCGGTTTTTTGGGGGGGGGGGGGGGGGTTTCCAAGAACCAAAGGAGAGGGGGAGGGGTTGAAAAAGGAAAAAGGGGAAGGTTTTTTTTTATGGGCCCCGGCAAACCCCCTTTCGGCCCTGGGTGCCCCCCGTGAGGCCCGGAAGTGGGGTCCCCAGTTGCCCTGGCACCCCCCCCCCCGCCTTAGGGTTAAAGAGAATATTTTTTCCCCCCCCCCAGGCCCGCCCCCCCCCCCGAGGGAAGGCATTAACCCCCCCCCCCTGTGTTCCCCCATCCTGTGGGGTGGGGGGGGTGGCCCCTGGTTTTTTTTTTTTTGTAAAGGGGGAACCCCGGGCCCCCCAAATAAGGGGGCTTTTGTTTCGGTGGGAACAACGTTTTTTTTTTTTTTTTTTTCCCCCTTTTTTTTTATTGGGGGGGTTCCGGGTTTTTTTTTTTTGGTGAAAAGCCCCCTGCCCGGTAACAGCCTGGCGGCCGCCCCATCCCTTTTGGATTTTTGGAATACAGGAAAAAACCCGGCCGGGCAGCCATAACCGAAGGGTTTTGGGGGGGGGTCCCCCCCCCCCCCCCCCCCCCCCGGGGCCGAAAGGCCTTGGAAACAAACCCCGCTAACGCACCCCCCCTGTTTGTTTTGGAGGTTTGGGTGGGGCCCGTGTTTCAATCGCAAAAAGTGGGGAACCCGGAAAAGGTAAAAAATCAGTGTTCCCCCCCCCCCCTAAAACTACAAAAAAGGTTGGCCCCCACCCCCCACCTACCCCGGTCCCCCCCCCCCCAAAAACAAAGCTCCCCGGCTTTGAAAACTCCCCGCCCATTCCCAAAAACTACACCCCTAATTGGCGGGGGCCCCCCAACCAAAGGTGGGGGTGGAAAAATCAAATATCGTTTTTTAAAAAACAATTAAAATAAGATTACCTGGTTTTATAGGACACATAGCACCTCCCCCTAGGGAAAATAAAAAGTGGGCCCAGAGCCTCCACCTTGTATTGTAAAAAACAGAAAAAAAAACACTTAACAAATCCTGAAAAAAAAGGTGGTGGGGCCCGAGGCCCAACCGGTGGGTTGGGGTGGGGGGTGGGGGTGGGGTAACGTTAAGAATATATACCCCATTCCCCCCCCTGCAAAATTTTATATAATTTTTTTTTAATTATTTCCGTTTTTTTTTTTTTTTTTTTTTGCCCCCCGTAAATGACCCATAATAACCTAAAAAAGGGTTTTTTTTTTTTTTGCTTGTTTGGGCCAAAAAACAATTAACTGTTCCCCCCCGTTTTTTATGTTTCCCTGTGCTAGGGGTTAATTTCCCCACTTCCTAATCCATGGGGAAAAAAATTCCCCCCCTGGGCCCCTGGGGGGCAAGTGGAAGCGCTGCACCGTGATAATAAGGGATGACCCAGGCCTCTCCTCCTTCCCCAAACCGGCGGAGGCTCAGAGCTACCTGAAGCACGGTACAATGCAAACCCGTAGTTCCCTCCTTATTGCAGCGTCACACAAAGGGCTAAGCATTTTGAGTGCGCGCTGCTTGAGAATCTTAGACCTGGGGTGCTCCCACATTTTGTTTTTTGTCTCTATTGTCACACCAAGGCCAACGCCACCTCATGTGGTTGCCCCCCCTCCGCGCCTCCTTCATCTTACAACGGAATAACAGTAGATGGATGTGTATTTATTATGATTTTTTATAACAACAGTATTTATACCGTAGTTATACCGTATATTTATATATTTACCAAACAGTGTATGTGTGGTCAAATTATATTTTTTGTCAAGCAGTTATACATTGGTTATATTGCCCACACATTCATCTTACGACGGAATATATACAGTATTGAGTGGTCTTCGACATGATGAATAACAACAGATATTTCTGATTGATAGTATCTTTATATTAACAACATACGTGTATGACTGTTATCTTTGTCTATTTATATTGATAGACCAGCCCAAGCCCTCTATACCCACGTTTTTGTTATATTTATATTTACTGTTATATTACAAAACATTACATGTACAGTTATACAGTCCACTACATTTTATATTGCTGCAGATAATAACACAATATAAGTTCTTTGCATTGGTTTTGTAGGGGACCTACGTCCTGGTGGACAGAATAAGTGACGGAGAAATGATGAGAGGAGCGCTATTAAGGGTTTAAAAACACTCCCCTTCAGGCAAACCACAATCCGAACTGTAGCCGGTGAGCAGCAATATATAAATGCCCCAAGATGAGACGACGAATTGGAGGGAAACTATGGCCCGTTGTGAGGTTAGTACTGAGACAGGACATTGGATGGTACTGTAAAGTAAAATGTGTCCCCCTGTGGCACAATGCGGTCACTTGGAAAGTGTTTTTGTTTTGCAAAATGTAATGCGACTGTGACGTAACATTTTTATACAGTGTCATTGACAGATGCGTACCCATGAGACGGGACGCAACAAAGCAAAAGAGGGCCCCATCCAGGCCCAGGCATGGATCGACAGCGTGAGACTTTCAAGCCCCGATAGGCATCTTCACTGATGAGTCTACTGGTCCGCTGGCGAGATTTACAAGATTTGCCGTTTCACAAAAAACGGCCGCATAACTTTGAAAGCACGGCCAAAACACCCTGTGAAGTGCATGTGTGCCGGGCTCAGGTTGCCATCTCGAGGGCGTGGACGGGATTGCATTGTCGTCTTTGTAAGGTACATTCTCAATATAATGCCACGCCTAATGCACCCCACTGTACTTGACTAGGGCAGTACGTATGCCAGTCTCGTACCGTTACTATTATGAGCACTTGCCTCTCTTTCTCTTTGCTAGAGGAATCACTGAATAAGATTGTCTTTTCCAAGACAACTATTTGTCCGCCCGTGATCCCCCTAGTGGATACATCACACACAGACTTTGCTCAATGGTCATCCGTCTTTTACCAGGACACATGATCCCAAGCCCCACACCGCCCCGTCGACGGCGCATATCCTGAGAGCTGCGCGGCATCAACTGCGCGTGGAAGACGCCAGCGGATGTAAGGCAGTAGGGACCGTTTTGTCCCCCATTATGTTCCCCACTGTTTAATACTGTTGGTACTGTTATTTCTTAAACCCTAATTGTCTTTCTTTCCAATAACAGTTCGCCAGACTTCAATACCGATCGAAAATGCGTATAGGACCCCCATCAGCTTGAAGGATCTCCACATCCGTTAAAGTGGGGAAAACCCTCAGAAGACGAATTGGATAAAGCCATAATGAGTTTTTGGGAACGATTGTACTCACGTGGAACGATTTTGCTAATAAATATACTAGACCCTATTGCCCACACTGACTGTTGCCCATTGTCATCGCGCGGCACATGGGCAAGCATGCAGGAAAGAGTAAAGTGCTTGGCAGCTATTGTACAGTAAGACAGATGAACAGGGTAAGTATGGCAACAAGTTTTTCTTGCCCAATAGTCCAGAGACATACAGTCAGTTTCCAAAGTTAACAGTACAGTAGAATAGTGTGACAGTACTTACGAGTAATGCAGACAAATGCTCCATTTTTCTTTCAGAGAAAAAAAAAAGCTGCACCGCCACTCTTATTCTGGACAGTCCTAGTTCTACCATATACCAGTACGCACATACAGTACATTTACATACAGTTCCAGTACTAGTACACCTGAACAAAGTTTGTGTTTTTGGTGTTCCAGGAAAAAGGTGCCCAAGGGGGAGTGGGCGGCATTTGTGTTCCCGTCAAATCTGCTGTGCAGTGTCAAATGTATAGTATATAAAATAGCAAGTATTCGTCTCAGGATAGGGTGATGTACACAAAACCTTCTCCACTTCTCCAATGAAACGACTGTACCGCAGACAAAACCTGAGGATACGTACGGTATGAGGAAAAAGAAACACGGATGGGGTATTTAACACTTACAGTATACTGCGGCAAAGTTTACTTGGATATTTAATATATACTGCATTTTTATTCTAAACTGGGTATTCGAGAATGTCGGTACTGTTGAGCCGACCCCTGGTGACTTTCAACCCTTCTCAGACCCCACAGAAGGATTACTTTCACCACTATTGTATACTTTATCCTGTATATTTGCAGTAATTTAGAAGCAGGGCTGTGACTCTGACACAGAACAGGTACTGTACTGCAAACGCTGAATGCACATCAGATGGTTAGACATTTCAAATGCGAGAGTGGATTTTCCACGCAGAAAGGCAGGACAGCGCCTCCCTCTCAAGGAAGGTGGATGGTGGATGATACATACTCTGGCTGGCCTCCTGCCTAAATTGTGTTACCGTAGCCAGCCTGAGGGCCAGTATTAACAAACAATGCGCTTGGATTGGGATGAGCCAGTTACGGAGTGATGCTTGGACAGGTGGAGGATAAAAAACTTAAGGGAGTGGGGTGCCCCCCGGTTTGGTTGTAGACTGTGGATGGTACTGGTGTCAGTATTTCCAACGGCAGGTCACCCTAATAATTGCATGAAATAAAACCCCCAAGACAAGGCCCAAATATATTACAGTATAACGTTTACTATGCATATACAGTGACAGAGCTGGTATACTGTATTATAAATAAATAATCATACAGTACTGTACAGTATGTATTTTGTGTGTTGAAGTTTTGAATTGCCTGTTAACTTGAATTTTTCACCATTGTATTTCTGTATTTGTAAATAAAAGTTTATTTGTGGCGGACCTTCAGCAATAAAAGAACTGGTTAATTAGTCTCACATAAGAAAGTGATAGTGATCCCGCATCACCATTGTAAATGGGTGCATAGGATGGAACGACAGGGCTAAAGGGGTATAATATGATATTTATCAGTGTTGAATCAAAGAGAGTTGATCAGAAGGATTAGCCCTTATAAAGTATACAGCACTTTATTGTCATTATACAGTATACTGTAGTAAAGGGTAGACAACACATGGTCTTGCAGCTATAACTGTATTACTACAAATCTGTCAGGTTGACCAGAATCACTGCGGATATCGGACAAATAATAAATTTTATTAATTCTACGTAGAATTAATAAAATTATTTATTTTCCGATATCCGCAGTGATTCTGGTCAATTCTACGTAGGGATTAGTATTTACACATAGTCACGCTGGGGCCTGAGTGCTCGTTACTGATGGGAAGGAGCGGTGTATGTGTGTTGAGGTTTGAATTGCTGTTAACTTGAAATGTTTCACCATTGTATTGTAACTGTATTTGTAAATAAAAGTTTTTTGTGGCGACTTCAGCAATAAAAGAACTGGTTAATTTATCTCACATAAAGTACGTGAATACGACCGAACCATATCACCATTGACAGTAAAATGGTGCATAGATGGAACGACAGTGCTAAGGGGTATAAATACTGTGTACTGTATTTATCAGTATTGATCAAAGAGAGTTGATCAGAAGGATTCCCCTTATAAGTATACAGTACAAGCACTCTATTGTCATTCATACAGTACTGTATACTGTAGTAAGGGTGATCAAACACATGGTCTTGCAGTATTAGTATTACTACTAAAATCTGTCAGGTTGACCAGAATCACTGCGGGATATCGGAAAATAATACAATTTTATAATTCTAGTTACTAGAATTAATAAAATTGTATTATTTTCCGATATCCGCAGTATTCTGGTCAATTCTAAGTAGGTGTATTAGGAGTACACATAGTCACGCTGGGGCTGAGGTGTACTGACGGGAGAGCTGGTGCTTGTTGTTATTGTGTGTGGGTGTTTTAATTGCTGTTAACTTGAAATGTTTCACCATTCGTATTGTACTGTATTGGTAATAAAAAGTTTTTGTGGCGACTTCAGCAATTAAGGAACTGTTATTGATCTCACATAAAGTACGTGAATACGACCGCAATCACCATTAGACAGTAAATGGGTGCATTAGGATCGACACGAACAGTGCTAAAGGGTTTTTAAATTATGATACTGTTATTTTTCAGTATTGATCAAAGGAGAGTTGATCAGAAGGATTCCCTTAGAAAGTATACAGTACAGCCACTCTAGTTGTCATCATGACCAGATTAATTGTATACCTGTAGAAAGGGTAGACAACACATCGTTTGCAGTATAATGTTATTACTAAAAATCTGTCAGTGACCAGATATCAGCTGCGGCATATCGGAAAATAATAAATTTTATGCCACTTTCTACGTAGAATCTATAAAAATTGATTATTTTCCGATATCGCAGAGTAGTGAGTGATTGATGTAGTTCTAGTAGTGCTATTAGTATTACACATTAGTCACGCCTGGGGCCTGAGCTGCGTTACTGACCCGGGAGGAGATGGGTGTATTGAGTGTGTTGAGTTTTGAATTGCTGTTAACTGTGCAAATGTGTCACCCATTGTATTTGTACTGTAATTAGTAAATAAAAGCTGTTTTGTGGCGGGGACTCGCAATAAAGAACTGGTTATTAATTTATCTCACATAAAGCTACGGGCATACGACCGCATAATCACCATTGTACCAGTAAATGGGCTGGCATAGGATGGAACGACAGGTGCTCAACGGGGTATAAATATGTAACTGTATTTATCAGTATTGATCCAAGAGAATTGATCGACGGATTTCCCTCTTATAAAGTTACAGTTACAGCACTCGATTGTCATTCATTACAGTACTGCGATACTGTAGTAAAGGGTAGACAACACATGGTCTTGCAGTATACTGTATTACTACAAATCTGTCAGGTTGACCAGAATCACTGCGGATATCGGAAAATAATACAATTTTATTAATTCTACGTATTTTATTTTATTAATGTCTACCCTTTACTACAGTATACAGTACTGTATGAATGACAATAGAGTGCTGTACTGTATATAAGGGGAATCCTTCTGATCAACTCTCTTTGATCAACACTGATAAATACAGTAATTTATCTCACACTCAGTACTACAAACTGCTTTTTGCTTGCAATAAACAAACAAACAGGGAAGCGCTATACTGTATGAGTTAGGATCAGGCCCAGCAGCCACTTTATGTTGAAAACCACATATGAAATGAGCATAAAATTGCATGAATAATTACACAAAAATATATAAAATAAATAGCACAAGTCTCTGACAGAGAGAAATTGTCCAGGTGGTGTGGATACAGGTTAATGCCCCTGTCTGATAGGACAGACTCGGGCAAGAATGGCCTGTGAGAGGTGAATATCCAGAATGGTAGCTGGGATGGAAAGCGCTACCAACTGTGCAGGTATTGAAGTGTGTAGAAATGGGAAGGTGCCGTAGGCATCAAATGTGGAAAGCGCTCACCCAGACTTCATACACTTTGCGCTTTTTGCTTGCAGACTGCAAAGCCGCAAGACCAGCAACATTGTAAAAAAAGAGCAAAAAAAGAGCAATGAGCGCGCAATTGGCGTGGGAACTTCTGTTCTAGGGCCCCTAGAAATAATATTCTTTATTTTATTTATAAACTCACATTTATATATAAAGTATATATTTATTTCTCTTCATGTATTTATTTAGATTTATTTATTAATTGTGGAGCTGCTGTGCGTGAGGGGCCATGGCCAGGATGGGGGGGGGGGTAAGGGTACAGTATGTGGGTAGGGGGTGAGGGTGGTTAGACCTCACAGTACATTATGCACATTGGGCCCCCCCCCCTCCCCACATTTACATACACTGCACGACATCAATGCAGGGAGGGTTTACCAATGCAGGGAGGGTTTACCAATGCAGGTAAGGCTTTAGGCCTTTATCTCTCTCTCCCTTCATTGTAATCTGTTTAACAGAAACATTAGGGGGGAGTGACTCGGCACAAGAGGGAGCACAAGAAGGTCCAGAAACTGAGACATGTAACTGTGGCCAAAGCAAAGAAATTCACAGTGCTTCACAATACAATGAAAATGTGGAAGCAAGCTCAGAGAAAGCAAAGTGCGCAGATAAATTTCATGAGAAGAGACTTGCAAGACGCACTCAAAAACAGGGATCTCTCACAGATGAGATTACAGTACTACAAGGACAAGTATTGACCCTGACCAAGCATCAGTATCCCACAGCCACAAAAACCCAAAGGAAAAAGGGTACAGTGAGAGCACCACTCGCCTAAAAAACAAGGTTGCAATGTCTGAACCACCTAAACAAGCACTAGCTAAAACTTCAGCCACCGAACAGGCAACAAAAAAAGGTATACGTGCAGAATCAAAACCAGAATAATCCTTAGCTGATGAAGCTGAAAAGATGGGACATTCTCTGGAAGTGGATCTGGAATTTCAACTCATTCCCAAGGAAGCTGAACTAGCAACTCCATTGAGTGGAAAAAGTGCAGAGAGACAGCTTCAAGAGCGGAAAACTCAAAGGGCTATTCTTAAACACTCTGCAACTGTTGCCATAGAGTCTGCCTTCAATAAGAGGAGCACCCGACGCAAGGGAAATCTCATGACCGCGCATGCAGTAAAAAGACTATTCTTGGAAAAAGTCCTCCTCGAGCGACTGAGGAGTGCTGATCTCAAGCACCTTCGGGAGGAGACACGAATAAACTGGAGAAAGGGCTCCAATACCAGCGGGACTGAGGGTTCTCTTCCTCCATCCACTCTCATTCAAGTCACAGAAAGATCTCGAATGAGAGTGGAAGGATGGGCTTCGGCCGTGGCAAGCCCGAGCTTTCCACAAACAGGGGAAGTATGTAATAGGGGACTTATCCCTGTTCACAAATGTGCCTCTAATCCAGCAGTGTGGTGGTTAACTGCTGGTAGGCAATTAACTAACACCACCTGGCTGATTTCAGGTGTTAGAAAAAGCCTGCCTCTGAGACAGGAAGAGAGATTCCTTAGTCCACAACTGGGCTGAAGCAAGGAAGGACAGATGTCTTGAGCGGCAAGCTGACAACAAGACAAAAGGGGACAAGATTCTAAACTTGGAGCCTGACATTGCCTTAGCACACACGGGTGCGGATCCAAGAGAGCAGAGAAGCTTCCCCTGCAGCAACCCAGCTAACAGATAAGACTTTTCTTATAAGACTATTATCTATGTCTATCTATGTATAAATACATTACCGTTCCAAGGATTGGTAAACAAGAGACAGCACTCAATATTGAAAATCAAAGTGTATTAGTGATAGCAAAAATACATCCAGAAACCCAACGTTTCGGTCCTACAGAATGGGACCTACCTCAGGGGGATAGGTATCCTTGGAACGGTAACGTATAACTACATTCTCTATATGGGACGTGCACCTGTGGCTTACCAGCATCTATTGGAGTGCCAACTGCCTTATCTGTCTATGTATATAAATGTCTCTATGATTTGGGCTGGTGAATCGCTGGGCTAACCATGCAGTTAAAGAGAACTGGATCACAAGTGTATATATACTCCAGAGTGGAGCGGATTTTGTTTGCTGATTTACATGTTTGCTGTGTTTAAAGCAACAGGCGCAATAAAGCCTTATTTTAATTTCACCTTAAAACAGTCTCCATTGCGTACCTCTGAACACGTCTCTTACATATGGTGTCAGATGCGGGACGAGAGGTGGCCCTTGAAGTTAAAAGGGGCCCCCGGAGATTGCCTGTGAAAGTTTTTGTGCTTTTTGCCTGCATACAGTCTTGCAAACAAACCTGAGCAACAAAAACAAAGATTCACCTGCAGCAGAGATCAGAATTAAAGGGATACACATCCACGCAGGAAATCTACACTGCAGTGAAGAAAGCCACAAAACCACAGAAGGACTCTTTTCCCCGATCCCAAGAGGAGAAACGGTGCTGAAGCAGGTAAACCTTACTTGCCTATTACAATAAAGTGTAATATGGTTGTTGAAATAGGGGCTTTGCCTTCCAGCCGTAGTCAGGGTTCAAGAAGTGAGTTAGCGCTCCAATGAAAGGAGCTAGGCTTTGTTTATTGTTTTCTTTTTTTTTTTAAATTGTGCGGAAGCAGTGAATACAGATGGTGACCCACGAGCGGTACTGATTCTGCAAGTAAAGGCCGCCACACCGCATAGGACTACCAGCTGTGAATGGAGTATATGCAGAAAAGTGTGAAAATTGATGCAGGACTGTGCTGAAGCAGGGGAATTTTCAGCAAACAAGTGCTGAGTGTAAAATTGCCCTACCAAAGGGCTGGTGAATTGCTGGGCTAACCACGCAGTTAAAGAGAACTGGATCACAAGTGTATATATACTCCAGAGTGGAGCGGATTTTGTTTGCTGATTTACATGTTTGCTGTGTTTAAAGCAACAGGCGCAATAAAGCCTTATTGTATTGTATGTCTTTATTTATATAGCGCCATTAATGTACATAGCGCTTCACAGTAGTAATACACGTGGTAATCAAATAAATAACAGATAATATAAATAACAGATCATGGGAATAAGTGCTTTAGACATAAAAGTAACATTTCGGAAGAGGAGTCCCTGCCCCGAGGAGCTTACAGTCTAATTGGTAGGTAGGGAGAACGTACAGAGACAGTAGGAGGGAGTTCTGGTAAGTGCGTCTGCAGGGGGCCAAGCATTATGTATCATGTTTAGAATATCCACAGTGCTATTCATATGCTTCTTTAAGCAAGTGTGTCTTAAGGTGGGTCTTAAAGGTGGCTAGAGAGGGTGCTAGTCGGGTACTGAGGGGAAGGGCATTCCAGAGGTGTGGGGCAGACAGTGAAAAAGGTTTAAGGCGGGAGAGGGCTTTAGATACAAAGGGGGTAGAAAGAAGACATCCTTGAGAAGAACGCAAGAGTCTGTATGGTACATACCGAGAAATTAGGGATGAGATGTAAGGAGGGGCAGAAGAATGTAAAGCTTTAAAAGTGAGGAGAAGAATGGAGTGTCAGATGCGGGATTTGATCGGAAGCCAGGAGAGGGATTTCATGAGGGGAGATGCTGAGACAGATCTAGGAAAGAGTAGAGTGATTCTGGCAGCAGCATTTAGGATAGATTGTAGGGGAGACAGGTGAGAGGCAGGAAGGCCGGACAGCAGGAGGTTACAGTAATCAAGACGGGAGAGAATGACGGCCTGAGTCAGAGTTTTAGCAGTCGAACAACAGAGGAAAGGGCGTATCTTACTTATCTTAGTACCTTATTTTAATTTCATCTTAAAACAGTCTCCATTGCGTACCTCTGAACACGTCTCTTACACACACCCATCCACCCAGTCAGTCACCCCACCCACCCAGTCAGTCACCCCAACCCAGTCAGTCAGTCAGTCCCCCCACCCAGTCAGTCAGTCACCCCCACCCAGTCAGTGTCAGTCACTCGATCTCTCCCTCTCTCTCTCTGTCGTCCGCTCTCTCCCTCTCTCTGTCGCCTGCTCCCCCACACTCACTCTCTCTCTCTGTCAATCACACTCTCTCTCTCTGTGTCACTCACACTCTCTCTCTCTCTCTGTCACCCACACTCTCTCTCTGTCACCCACACTCTCTCTCTCTCTCTGTCACCCACTCTCTCTCTCTCTCTCTCTCTCTGTCACCCACACTCTCTCTCTGTCACCCACCCTCTCTCTCTCTCACCCATACTCTGGATCTGGATATCTTATTTACCCTATATATCTTAACTGCCCTATTCCTACACCGAAATAACTTATACTGCTTTCTTCCAGATCTGACTCAAGCTTCACACGGGAGACATTGGAATCCCCCCTAGCCCATAAGACAGGTGGGGAACACCTCCCCTTCAACACATAACATTGCAGGAATGAGGGTACCTGGAGATTGAGGGACTGCGGATCAGGTAAGATCCCATTCGGGATTGCTGCTTTAGAAAATTGTGAAGCGGGGTCATCCAGATACTGGTTAAGGGGTTCAGGAAACTAGTCATTCATATCTGCCTTTTTTTTCTAGATCTGACATTTACACACAAACACACACACACACGTAACAAGGACTAATTGGAAATGAGAGGTAAGCTACTAACTGCTCATGCATGAACTCTGAAAATGCCACAAAGCTACAAATAACAGGGTTAAAGAGAAAATACTGTATGAACAAAAATTGTCAAAGAGTAACAGATTTTATAATAGTGTCCAAATCTGTGTTTTTCAATGTACTATAGTTCTTTCAGAATGAAATTCTTGTTAACAGCCTCACGCTACTTAATAGTTTAAAATAATTTGTATTTCTGCTATAGCACTGTAGCATTCATATATCTTAATAGTGTTTCTTGGAACGTGTCCAAAACTAGTAGGACAGATAATATAAATTGCATCCACAGTTGTTACCATTTTTTCCTGCACACCTTTGATTTGTGCCTTCTTCTTTGTAATGATCTCGTGTTGATCAGATTTGAGCTTTCTCCTTTCAAGCAAAGGAAAAAAAGATTAAACATCTTCAGTGTGTGGTAGCAGGAGATATATTCCAGTACAAACGACCTACCTGCCTTTGTGCTCAGTTATCTGTGCTACCCATCATTTCCAATTGCTCTTTGCTTAGTGTGATCAAGAGAAGAATTTCATTATGTTTTAAGATTAATCAAAACTAAGCTGTTGAACAAATGAACACTAGTTTTGTTCTAAGAACAAGATTTAGCAAATGACAAATGTGCTTAAAGGTTTAATCTCCTTCTTTTTGATATTGTTGTTTGGTTTTATACATATTATTTGTATAAAAGAAGGCAATTTGAGTCCCAGGGTTGATATCTTTACAAAATCCAGCTTTATTTATGCTTCAAAAAAATTAAATATCATAGATCCTGGATTGCTATGAGTTTCAGTCATCTTGGCATCAGTCTCCTGATAATTAATTTATGCATTCACAACGGTGATTTATAGGGGATGAAGTAACCAGCAGCCATATTATAAGGTAAGTTTTGTTTTTGATTGAAAAGACCACCCTAGAACTCACTATAGCCTTCATTATAACAAATGTGAGGAAAAGACCCACCAGGAACATTAGTGAAGTTAAAAAGAAAAAGGAGAGCTAAAATAAAATGAGTCATGTATATAATATATCTGTAGCACCCTTGCGGGAATGCTAAAGTTTTCCTGGTCAGTCCTGGTCCGTAGGGGAGTTAAGGGGTTAATTCTTCCTACAGGCCCTAGTATGTGACATATTCCATGTAACTTATTTAATGTTTCATTTTATAGGTTAGATGTCTATGGCCACCCATTGCTTCTAGAAGTTGCTAGAAGAGTCATCCTGTAGGGCAGGGGTGCACAAACTTTTCAGTCTGCGCACCCCTGTCTGCTCTTCCCCCCCACACCCCCCATCTTACCTGTTCTTCGGCCTCTTCTGACGTCACGTGACCCTGTGTTGCTGTTGTGGTGCGTCACCAGAAGCCGCCGGAGACCAGATAAGGGAAGTTACAGAGGCCTTGCGTGCACTCCCCAGCATTTAATTTAATTTAAATGTTTTGGGGAAGAGTGCGGGACCTCTGTAACTGCTGCACCCCCAAGTTTACGCACCCCTGCTGTAAAGGATGGCTCTGTGTAATTAAGCCCACCCTTTAAATTGCTCAAAGAAGGGGGTAAAAGTTATATAAGGCAGGGTTTAGACAATTTGTTTCAGATCCCAGTAGGAACCAGAGGATGGGTCTCCAGGCTCACCTAGCCTGTAAAGGGTAAGAGCTTTCTTGTTTTTCAATGGTAGGGCAAGTTTCCCAGCTTAGTGCCCTAGAGACACAGCACTGAAGAAACTCTGCCACAGTAGGGAATAGATTCCCATCGCAGGCCTTATTAGAAGACCTGGGAGGGACTGCCAGGAATTTCAGGGAGCAAGTTTACAAATCTGTCCTAGGCAGTACCAAAAGACTGGAAAAAGAGTTGAGCTATCAGTAAACCTCATGGTGGAGTACACCAGAGTGCAGGGGGTCTAATAACATTTTTAAAATCAGTACTGTTATCTTAAGCACCTGTTAATAAAGTTTTAAAAGCTCTTGGCGCCCTCTATCTTTTATTCCTCATCGTCGAGAGCCTGCACGGACCTTCGGCACCCTGAGAAAACAAGGCAAACTGGTGAGCACCTACACACCCACATGCAAAATTCTGTTTAAGAGAGTAAGATATTTTGGACTTTTATTTTTGGTGTGGCCCTCTTCTTCTTAGTGGGGGAGGGAGTGATAGGGGTGTTACTGTACATATCCTTATATTCTTCTAAGGTGTGTGAGAGCATAAAGGATCAAGTGCATTGAGACTCATCATTAATCACTCTGGCATCTGCTTTTCTAAAACAGTATTGATCTATTTTTTTTCAAGCCATGATATTTCAATAGCTTTTCTTGCTTTTGATAGTTCTCCAATAGCAATAGACCCAACATTTGGTTATAGGCAGACAACCATATCTTGTCTCTGATTTTTTTTGTTCTTTATAATCAAGGTTAAACCATCTGTATATACTCAAAAACAATTATTGTGGCAAGATATATAGTTCTTTTTTTTTTTTTTTTACAAAAAATTGTGGATTAGCCATAACCTTTCAGTCTATTGGAAATCATGGGATGTAATCCATCACAATCAAAGCATTCCTCTTTTTTCTGGCTTCCTTTAGTAGAGTGTAGGAACCCAATGTGACCAATCATTACATTTCATGATTAAATACACGGCCACCAATAGACCTGAGGGGAGGGGGATGTGTTTTGGAGAGGGGGATGTGTTTTGTATGTTTTTGTGTTGGCTGGGATGTGTTTTGGATTTTTTTGTGGGAGGAGGAGGGTGTTGTGTATGTATTTGGAGGGATATTTTTTGTATGCATTTGGAGGGGTGGAAATGTTTTTGTATGTATTTGGGGGGCGGGAATGTGTTTTGTATGTATTTGGGGGGGCTGCTTTGTATGCTTTTTGGGGTTGTGAGGGGGGAATTGTGTGTGACCAGGAAAGAGGAGAGAACGAGTGTGAGGAGGGGGAATTGAGGGAGCAGAATTGAGTGGCACGGGGGAAATTTATGGAAGGGGGAAGAGTAAGAGGAGAGGGGGTGTAAGAGAGAGAGTGAGAAAGAGAGGGGTGAGTGGGGGAGTGAGTGAGGAAGAGAGGGGGTAAAAATGAGATGGGGGAGAGAAATACATATGGGGAGGGAATAGAGGAGGGGGCTCACGAGGTGTGAATTGGATGATAATGCAGAGTTCTGATCAAATAAAGTGACGTTAAGCCAATGCTAATGAGATGTAGTTCCGATGTTGTTTTTACATATAAGGAGCTTTCAGGGCACCATGTTAATTCAGTATTCATAACATCCATTCCTCTTTTAGGTAATGTCCCGTTACATGCTGTCATGTTCTAACCTGCAGTACCCATGTTTATCCACTGGGACTGCTGCTAGTCTGCTAACTCTCTCAATCTCATGTTCTAGCCTGTAGTACCCTTGCTTATCCACTGGGACTACTTCTACTCTGTTAGCTCTTTCAAGGTACATTCAAGACCCTGAAACCTGCCACCTCTGCACCTGTGCTCTATCTCTCAGCCTGCCTATATAAACTTCCCCTTCCAGTCTGTCAGTGCCTGTTAATACTGGTTCCTCCAACTTGTGCTAGGTTCCTGTGTTTGATGCTCCTACACTGGCGACACACTTTATTCGAGCTCGGCTAGTCCCACGAATTCGGGTATACCCGGGTGTATTGAGGTTTGTGACTGTTTTCTGCCCGAGTGCATTGAAGTATTTTCCAGGCAGGGATTGAAGCATTTTATTCCCGCTGGCGGCAATACTGCACAGTATATATATATATACTGCATTACAATTCATGAATTTATGCCATCTGGTAGACACGCGAAGCATTGCAGCCTATTAAATCCTAATCATTATCATTTAACAGATCAGCCGCCCGTCAGCCAGGCATGAACCCAGGCTGGGAAGGCAAATGCAACGGGGCTTGTCAGAGGTGAGGAGCGGCGCATTCCAGGTATCTGCCAGGTACATACTGGGTATTTGCTCGAATAAAGTGTGTCGGTGCAGTATTGCTGTTATCCTGCTACTATCTCCTAACTGCCGACCTCTGCTTGTGAACTCGACTATTCTATCTGCCACCTGCCTCCGACCTCTGCTTGTGACCTCGACCATGTTATCTGCCGTCTGCCAACGACCTTTGCTTGTGACCTCGACCATTTGTAATGCTTGCGCTCACTACGAACAAGGCGGGACCCCGGTACTGAGGTGCAAAAGAACTATAGTATGCACCCACAGCAGCGGAGGCACGCTTGGAGGGTGGATAGTCTGGGTTGGAGAAGTCGGGTTGGTCGGTATACTTGCTGGAGTCCGGGGGCGGAGCCAGTGGGATGGTCGATGTCCGTTGAGCCGTGGTCAGGGGTTGGAGAGGTGCGGGTAGTCAGGAGTATGCCGAGGTCGAGTATGCCGAGGTCGAATTCCAGAGACGGTCCAATGGTCAAGCCGGGGTCTTTCGCCAGAGAGGGTCAAAAGTCAAGCCGGGTCGGTACACGAGAAGTCAAACAAGGAACACACAGGAACAAGACAAGGCACGGCAAACGCAGGGAACACAAGGCTACAATGGTTATGCTCAGCAAAGCAGGAAGGGAAGTGCAGGGTATTTGTAGCACACAGGAACCAGTAGCAAGGGAGGCGGAGCGGAGGCGTGACCTCTGCGGAGGCAAGGATTGGCTGCAGGAGACAAGTGGGCCTGATGAGAACTTGCCACGCAGCTGGGGAGCGGTGCACGACGTCACGTGCACGCGTTGCGTGACGCAACCGGGGGGCGGAGCTAGGCTCCATGGCACAGCGTGAAGAGCTGTGTGTGCCCGCGCTCTGTAACCAGAGCAGGGAGGCGCGCCATGGCAGCAGGTAAGGAGGGAACACGCCTCGGAGGACGTGTTCCCCGATTCCTTACAGTACCCCCCCATGAGGAGCGGCCTCAT
This sequence comes from Ascaphus truei, assembly GCA_036426205.1. Classification (NCBI taxonomy): domain Eukaryota; kingdom Metazoa; phylum Chordata; class Amphibia; order Anura; family Ascaphidae; genus Ascaphus; species Ascaphus truei. Next base: position 71,731 of record WSYH01001960.1, on the reverse strand, counting down.
GACGACTCCCAAATGGCTTTAGAGGGAACCTGGCGTGGAACCGTCTCAGTAAAGCGGGAGCATGGACCTGGGGATGGGGAATCCCGGATCTCTCTTCTGGTCCGAACCCTTTCCACTGGACCAGGTACTGGATCTTCTGGAATCTATGATCGATTGGACCTCGAATTCCTCCTGGCCCTGTACCACTATTGGTGGTGGTTTAGAAGAGCTTTCAGGGAACTTGGAACTCTGGACAAATGGTTTCAGGAGTGAAACGTGGAAGACTGCCGGGATCCTCATGGATTGAGGGAGTTGCAGTCGATACGCCATGGGGTTGACCTGTTCCAGGACCGTGAACGGACCAAGAAATCTGGGGGTCAACTTCAGTGTAGGAGTCATCAACCTGATGTTTTTTGATGACAGCCACACCTTGTCTCCTGGGCGAAATGTGGGTGCCTCGCGGCAATGGCGATCCTCCTGTGACTTCTGTCTCCGTACGGCCTCTTGTAGTGTTCTCTGGATCCTCCTCCAGGAGTCCTGTAGGGAATTTACTCTGGAATCTGCTGCTGGGACCACGGATGGGATAGAAGAGATGGGAAGACGTGATGGGTGGAACCCGTAATTTAAAAAGAACGGCAACTCTTGGGTGCATTCATTTCTTAGAGAGTTATGGGCGAATTTGGCCTATGGCAGAAGGTCCACCCAGTTGTCCTGTGCGTCGGAGATAAAACAGCTGAGATATTGTTCTAAAGATTGATTTGTTCTCTTCGTCTGTCCGTTTGTTTGTGGATGATAGCCTGATGAGAAGAGAAGTGAAATATCCAACCTCTGGGCAAAGGCCCGACAAAATTTGGAGATAAACTGGGACCCTCGATCTGACACAATAGAAAGTGGAACGCCGTGGATACGGAAGATCTCTTTAATAAAGATGTCTGCCAGGGTGGCAGAATTGGAAGGCCCTTGAGGGATATGAAATGTGACTGTTTCGAAAACCGATCCACAATAAAAAGAATAGTGTTCATCCCACTAGAGACAGGAAGCTTGACAATAAAGTCCATTAAAAGGTGTGTCCATGGGCGATCTGGTAGAGGCAAGAGACGGAGAAGACCTGAGGGCTTGTTGCATGATGACTTGTTTCGGGCGCAGACGGAGCAGGACCTAATGAATTCGTCAATAACCTTGAGTATGTTGGGCCACCAGAAGGTGCGTTTGATTAAATCTGAAGTTCTTCTTGTACCTGGATGACCGGCAGACTTAGAGGAGTGACCCCACTGAAGGATTTTTTTGCGTAATTGAGGTGCAGCATACAGACAAACCTCTGGCACCTCCATACCCTACAGGATGTGTGATTGAGAAGCCAACATTTTGTCCAGTATGTCAAAAGAATTAGCCGAAATTATGTATTTAGAGGGTAAAATAGTTTCAGAAATATCCTCAGTTTTATCTTCAGAGACAAATAGTCGGGACAAGGCATCAGCTTTTAAATTCTTGGTTCCAGGGATATAAGAAATGATATAGTTGAATCTTGAAAAAAAAAGAGCTCAACGAGCCTGGCGGGGCCGAGACGACGAGCACCCTCAATGTACAAAAGGTTCTTATGATCCGTGAGGATAGTGTCAGGGTTCTGCTCGCCACAAACCAGGACCGGACCGCGAGGCTGAGGTGGGGTTGTAAAAGCACCGACCTGAGACCGCGCAGGCTGATCCGGATTGCGCAGTTCGTAGTCATATGTGCAGGATCAGGATTGGAGAAGACAGCGTCGTCGTTGTTAGAAGCCAGGGTCAGGACAGGAGACATCAGGATAAACATTGTTCAGGCAAGAGTTCGGGAACAAATGTGAGTAGGAGAACCCCGCTTCAGCTTAGGAGTGCGGGTTGGGCTCTGCGCGAGCGACGGCCATGGCCATGTGCGGTCACAGGAGATGGTAAGCAGACCAGAGTAGCACACGCTTTGTGCACGGGTTGCACAGTGCTACAGCGCAAGAGTTCGAGCGGGCTAGGGAATCTCTGTCTCAGCGCAGGAACCAGACAACGGCCTCTCTAGATAGGGAAAGAGTAGGCCCCAGGAACCAGGAAGCTGAAGATACACAGGGAAACCTCCGCCTACTGTGCGGAATCCAGGAGACTGAAGGAGCGCCGGACGAAACCTCCGCTTCAGTGCAGGAATCCAGGAGCTGAAGGACGCAGGGACGAAAAACCTCTGCTTCAGCACAGGAGAACAGGAGTGGACCTGCGTGAATATAGCAGCCGGTCCCAGTAACCAAGGGAGGAGTGAAGTGAACAAGAAGAGTAATCAGCTACAACAGGAGAACTGGAGCGAGACGCTGCGTGAATATAGCAGCGGCCCTTAGGAAACCTGAGAGCTGCAGACAACAAGGAGAATATCCGCTTCAGCATGAGGGACAAGGAACAAGCGAGGGGCTGTGGCAGAACAGATAGTGACATCAGGAAGGACTATGCTCGGCAGGGAGCATTATGGGAAGACAATATTAAAAGGCCAGCGGGCCAATCCCCGGAGGGGTGTGTGAAGGTACTGCTCCAATGAATGAATGCAAGTCTAGGTTGCAGTGATAGCTGCACAGCTGCAGTAGATACCAGAGGATGTGTGTATTGCTTTGGTGAGTGAATCCAGGCTGCAGCAAACATCAGGAGAGGTGCTCCAGGATGCACAGTCTGCAAGGTAAGCAACCAGTAAACCACGGAGCGGATTCCTTAACAGACCCCCTTCACGCGAGACCTCCGGGCGAACATGAGCACACATAAGTGGGGGACCGGAATTGTTGTCTGAACCGTCTAGGATTGGGGTAGAGTCGTGGTCCAGAGACTCGTGGTTATCCTAGTGTACCCCCACCCCCAGGTGAAAACAGCGGCCAGACAGACCATCCTGGGTCGTCGGAGACATCGATTGTTCCTAAAGTTCTTTAGGTGGAAAGGGGATCAACGTAAACTAGCAGTTCCTTGGTGAGTACAGTTCTAGGAATAAGAGTGGTAGAAGAAACTTCTTGGTACATGGCTCGCCCGCAAAATGACTTGGAAATCCAGGGCTGTGAAGAACCAGGAGGTTCCAGAGCAGAAACGGCAGAAGAACCCCTACAGGAAGCCCGTCTTTAAAAAGGGAACCTGAATCTAGGCTCAGCGGCCCTGATAGTTGATCGAAACACAGGAGGAACTTTGTAACAGAAAAAGTCTTGGCTGACCACTGCATGTTGAAATTTTGCGAGAATTTTTCCTCTAGAAGGCTCCGGTAGTAATGGTAGTAACTGGTATAGGCTGGTTGGAAGCATCTCCCGATATTGTATGGAAGGGACAAGGCAAGCAGTAAACCCGGCATAGGGACCGAAATCTTGGGATACGTACGATATATTCCAACTGAGAGGAAAATAACAGGGCAACCGAAAATTCCGAGGGACAAAACCATGGTTGCAGAGCAGAGAAGCAAACAACAGTAGAGCTCTCCAATACTGGGAAATCTTCATTGGGAGATAGTATTGTCAGTGAATCAGGAATAGTCCTTGGGATCTTCAAATCAGTAGCTTGAGAAAAAGGCAGAGCCAGGGTTAGTGGTGGGAGGGAAGCTAACATCAGAAGCTGAAGTCTGTACCTCAGTGACGGGCCTTGAGAATCACAAGCAGCAAGTATGAACTATGAAACTCTTTAATGACAGGCACCTTAGGAGTACACAGAGTTCTTTTCCGAAACTGAATGGCCCTAACCACAGGGGTACCTAACTGACAAAACGAATTGGTGTGTTTTCTAGTGCAAAATCTCTGATCACAGGACTCCTAACCGATAGTGAGGGTGTCTGGGTTTGATTAGAGAAAAAAAATCAATGTATTGATAAGTGACTTAGAAATCTTCTGATTTCTCTTTTATCTCCATTTTTAACGAGCTTTATCTTCCCTTTTCTCCCCTCTTTTTTATTTCTTCCACTTTTTTCTCTCACTCACCCTTCTTCCCGTTAGCCTCCTCTCTTATCATTCTTATTTTTTTTTTTCTTTTACTCCCCTTCTCTCTCACCCCTCCCTTCACTGCACCCAGCACCCGTTTTCCTAATCTTCTTTTTGTTTTTCTTTTCTTTCCATCATCCCTTCCCTTCTCTTCTCTTTCCTTTTTCTTATTTTTCACGTTTTCTTTTTCTTTTCTCCTTTCCCATTTTTTTTTTTTCCGTCCCTCTTTTTTTCTTTTTCGAAAAACAATTACTGAGGTTCTATATGCTGGACATGTGAGAAAAAATACCTTAAGACAGAGCTTAATTTCTTCCAGAGTAACCCCAGTTTGCTGGGACATATTAGACACAGTACTGAGGGACGGGTTTCAGCAAAGGCAGGGACAGCTAAATAGCTCAGATTTAAACCCCCAGACTTGTTAATATAGCATGGTGACCCTCAGACAGATAAGGAAGGGACCACAGATAGCTGATCCCTGGAGAATTAGCTGGACAAGAAGAAATCAGGGGACCCCCAATCAGGAGATACTCCTTGTAGGAAGAGCTTCAGAATCAGAAGGAGAATCATTACATCTCAGAGTCTCAAACTAGAAAGACACAATTCAGCGAAAAGGGAAACAGTGTGCAAGCTTTTACTAATCTATATGAAAAAGCGTCACTTTGGGAGAAAACCGTGCGTCAGCAAAACATTCCTGGGAAATATATGAACCCCAGAGGGACATACAGACTACTGTATGCTTTTAACCCTAAGCTTAAATGAGGAGGAGAACTCAGACAGTACACGGGGGTGAAATCATAACTGTACTGCTCTGAAGTAGGTATTTGGTAAGGAATGTTGGGAAACCAGAATAGAATTACTGCCGACTCCATAATGTGGGAACTATGCGCTGAAGCAGGGATCACCGCCTAGGTGGGCGACAGGCTGGTTCAGGGGAACACCCGGGAGAAGGAACTCTGCGAGCAAGCTTAGGGAAAACCTGACTCCTGAATACATTTATCAGAACCAGAACTTTAGCCGAAAGTCTCCGGGAGACGAAAACTGCGGAACTTGAGCTGAAGCAGGGGATTTATAGCAAAGAATATAGGGACTCCGTACGGTTATTAGGGAATCCCTCAATGCAACCTCTGCTGTATGACTTGTGGACTATCTCTGAGGCTAAAACGAAGGCATTAACTTGGAGGCAGCAAGAATTTACAGGGGTTAATGCAGACAAATGAAGGAGAGTAAACATTGTAATCTTCTGTATTAGGAGAGACCAGGAATCTCTCGTCTGAAGCTAGGGGCGTGACCTTGGCTGGCCAGAGAACAGGGATTTACCAAAGGAAACCAGAGAGCTGCCCCACAGGGGTTAGTTAAACAGAAATAAACCTTGGAACAGAACAATTAGGGATTCTTTCTCCGACGGGGAAAGCGCAACGGACTGCCTTAGCAGAGTTTAAAGCTGGAAAACCCTCAAGAGCTGGAGTGACATATTCGGAGTTAGAAATAGGGGAACAAGGGACCTATTCTCTGACAGTAGAAACCTTAGTGTTGGCTAGTGAAACATAGTATTCCCCCAGGGGAACCTCACAGGAATGCTCGGCAGGGGTTAAAGCTGGAAAAAACCTCAAGACCTGAGAAGGGACTTAGAGCTAGAAATAGGGACATAATGAACTATTCTCGATACAAGAACATTAGTGCTGGTAGAGCAACATATGTATCTCAGGGGAACCTCACAGGACTGATCGGCAGGGGTTAACGAAAACATATCATTGGCGTCAGGGAACCCGGCCATACACTCGGGCAAGGATCCGTGGTAGACCAGGGATACAGCCAAGCGGCAGCGAAGCTGGCGAGGGGAGGATCCGTCACTTTATGCAATGTCCAATGTCATGGAAAGGATATGGGTGTTTGTGGCTCAGCCAACATGAGGAGAGGGTCCTCTTTTGCTTATAAATGTCTAAAGACCAAGGCCAGGGAAGAGGAGTTCCTTTTGGGCGTCGTCCAATTCTAAAAGGTACACATTTTCCCAAGTTAAAGGGTAACCAGGAAAGCAAATACAAGTGGCCAGCGATTGTTTTAAGTCCCGGAGGCGGTAAACCTTCATCATGAGATCATTACGGCATGTTTTGACAAAGGGGGTTAAACCTACCAAACACAATCAGATCTTCAATCAGGGGTAATCTCACATAGAAACTGGTATTCACACTGGGACTGGTTTACAGGCTGGGGGCAAGGCTTTCAGACAGAAAACTTACCAAACCCTCACCACAGGGCGGTCCGAGTTTGTGCGGGCGAGCATACTGTCAGGGTTCTGCTCGCCACAAACCAGGACCGGACCGCGAGGCTGAGGTGGGGTTGTAAAAGCACCGACCTGAGACCGCGCAGGCTGATCCGGATTGCGCAGTTCGTAGTCATATGTCGCAGGATCAGGATTGGAGAAGACAGCGTCGTCGTTGTAGAAGCCAGGGTCAGGACAGGAGACATCAGGATAAACATTGTTCAGGCAAGAGTTCGGCAACATGTAGTCAGGAGAACCCCGCTTCAGCTTAGGAGTGCGGGGTTGGGCTCTGCGCGAGCGACGGCCATGGCCCATGGTGCTGGTCACAGGAGATGGTAAGCAGACCAGAGTAGCACACCGCTTTGCTGCACGGGTGCACCAGTGCTACAGCGCAAGAGTCCTGAGCGGGCTAGGGAATCCTCTGTCTCAGCGCAGGAACCAGGACACGGCCTCTCTAGATTAGGGAAAGAGTAGGCCCCAGGAACCAGGAAGCTGAAGATACACAGGGAAACCTCCGCTACTGTGCAGGAATCCAGGAGACTGAAGGACGCCGGGACGAAACCTCCGCTTCAGTGCAGGAATCCAGGAGGCTGAAGGACGCAGGGACGAAACCTCTGCTTCAGCACAGGAGAACAGGAGTGGACCGCTGCGTGAATATAGCAGCCGGTCCCAGGAACAAGGAGCTGAAGTGAACAAGAAGAGTACTCAGCTACAACACAGGAGACTGGAGCAGACCGCTGCGTGAATATAGCAGCCGGCCTTAGGAAACCTGGAGCTGCAGACAACAAGGAGAATACTCCGCTTCAGCATGAGGGACAGGAACAAGCGAGGGCTTGTGGCAGAACAGATAGTGACATCCAGGAAGGACTATGCTCGGCAGGGAGCATTATGGGAAGACAATACTTAAAGGCCAGCGGGCCAATCCCCGGAGGGGGGGGTGAAGGTACTGCTCCAATGAATGAATGCAAGTCTAGGTTGCAGTGATAGGCTGCACAGCTGCAGTAGATACCAGAGGGAGTGTGTATTGCTTTGGTGAGTGAATCCAGGCTGCAGCAAACATCAGGAGAGGTGCTCCAGGACTGCACAGTCTGCAAGGTAAGGCAACCAGTAAACCACGGAGCGGATTCCTTACAGATAGAGATAGGGTTTTTGGTACCCTCCAAAAGGTGCCTCCACTCTTGAAGGGCAAGTTTTATAGCTAAAAATTCTCGGTTACCCACATCGTAGTTTTGCTCGGCAGGCGAAAAATTCTTGGAAAAGAACCCACAAGGGTGCAATTTGTCTTGGGGGTTTTGCCTTTGTGAAAGGATAGCTCCAGCGCCTATGTCCGATACATCTACTTCCAGAGTGAAGGGAAGTTTGGGGTCAGGGTGGCGCAAAATGGGAGCAGAAACAAATGCTTTTTTGAGAGGTCAAAGGCCAGGAGTGATTCAGGAGACCAGAAGGATGTATCCGCCCCTTTCTTAGTTAGGGAGGTAATATGGGCAAAGGTGGAGGAGAAATTGCGGATAAACTTGCGGTAATAATTAGCAAATCCAAGGAATCGCTTGATCACCTTGAGTGAAGTTGGTACTGGCCAGTCTAGCACCGCCTTAAGTTTATCGAAATCAATAGAGAAACCAGCATCTGATATAATATATCCTAGGAAGGACATGGATGTCTGGTGGAACATGCATTTATCTATCTTGGCATAAAGACGATTCTCACGGAGGGGAGACAGGACCAGCTTGGTATGTTGGATACTTTTCATCATATATGTTTTGTCAATTGGATGTAGCATTGGGCACCCCCTGTCTCTTGTTGTATACCATTGCCACGCTCAGTAGCTCTCTGGTTGACATAAATATATATTCATCATGTGGTGGGTGTGGGAGTTTGAGCTTGCTGGGAATGTGTGTTAATCAATGTCTGACTGGTAGCAGTCAATTGGAGGCTGTGGCACCTCCCCCCAGAGCTCACTCCTCCTCCTTCACCTTTTTAACTTGGGAGGTCATTTCACTTGCTGCAGGAACAAGACCTATAATGGTTCTTCCCCTCTTACAGAGGTAAAAGGAAGGGTTCACAATGTAGTGTAATGTAGGACCTGCATTATTTTGGTTATACCTTGACGTTGGTATGCAGGCTTATGACGCCTTTGGCCGAAGGGTTAACTAAATAACCAAGTATTTAATATTATTATTATTGAAGTATTTTACTTTTTACTTTTCATCATATATGTTTTGTCAATTGGATGTAGCATTGGGCACCCCCTGTCTCTTGTTGTATGTTGGATATGTTCGTCGAGAGATTTAGAGAAAATGAGAATGTCATCAAGATAGACAATAACAAAGGAGTTGAGGACGTCCCGAAAAATCTCATTTACGAACTCCTGGAAAACAGCACGAGCATTACATAATCCGAAGGGCATGACCAGAGACTCGTAATGACCATCTCTTATGTTAAATGCCGTTTTCCACTCATCCCCTTGGCGTATATGAATCAAATTATAGGCCCCTCAGAGGTCAAGCTTGGAGAAGATATTAGAACCTTGCAACCGGTCAAAGAGTTCCGAGATGAGGGGTAGGGGATACCGGTTCTTTAAAGGGATCTTGTTCAGTACTCTATAAACTATGCATGGACGTTGCGAACCATCTTTCTTTTTAACAAAAAAGAAGCCATCCCCGGCTGGGGAGAGGAATTTCTAATGAAACCTTTCTTTAAGTTCTCTTGGATGTACTCTGACATCGCCTTGGTCTCAGGCATACTGTAGATAGTGGGTAAGATCTGGATTTAGACAGAACAGCTCTGGGCAAAAGGTCAATGGGGCAATCAAAAGGGCGGTGAGGATGATGGACTTCAGAATGGACTTTATCAAAGACATCAAGGAACTCGTTATAGACTTCAGGAAGAATTAGTTTGTCAGACTTAGGGATATCCAGACCACAGATACGTTGTACCGGAGAAAGACAGGAACCGGTACATGAGGGGTCCCATTGAATGGTTTTTTTGTCAGTCCAATCTAGGTGTGGATTATGCCGTTGGAGCCAAGGGAGGCCCAGAATTTCCTGTACGGAGGGAGGGTGAGTGGATTACGTCCAAAGTTATATCCTCCTTGTGGCCATCCTTAGAGGAGAGAGTGAGTGGAGATGTCTCCAAGGAGATAAAGGCAGGCTGAAGAGGGCATCCATCAATGGCCTCCAACCCGATGGGCACAGATTTCTTTACCAGGTGAATCTTGTTCTTGATAGCGAAATCTTGGTCCACAAAATATCCACCAGACCCGGAAAGGCTGGAAGCATAATCCGAGTCGGCAGGATTTCTTTAGTGGAAGGGGAAGCAGAAATGGTACCCTATGAGATCCCCTCATATCTCATTGGGCATTGGAATTTCCCGGCTTTGTGGGACAGCGAAGTACAAGATGACCAGGTAACCCGCAATAGAGACAGAGAACTCCATTCCTCAGGCATTGTTTTTCCAAGGAAGAGATCTGATGGCTTCCTAACTGCATAGGTTCTGGTACATCAAGAGCTGGGGAAAGAATAGGAGAAAGATTGCGTACAGGAACATTAGTAGTGCAAGATCGGGGATGATGATGTTCAACCCTCCTCTCCTGAAGGCGCTGATCAACTCTAATATATACGGCAATAAGTTTCTCCAGATCCGTCTGCCGTCCTTGAGCGGCTAGTTCGTTTTTCAGTGGTTCGGACAACCCCTGCCAGGAGGCTGCTGATAAGGCCTCATCATTCCATTCTGTCTCCGTGGCAATGGTCTGGAATTCGACTGATCTGTTATCCTGTGAAATATGAAACAGGGAAGACGCTACCAGGACCATCTGACCTGGGGTGTCAAAGACCTGTTTAAACTCTCTCTTGAAACGAGCAAAGTCTTGGGTGAGTTCTGGTCTTTGCTCCCAGATGGGGGATGCCCTAGCTAAGCCGTCTCCGGTGAGTAGACCAACAATGTATGAAGAAAAAATGTGAACTAGCGCTAAAGTGTAATACACAGTGTGATGCGCAAGATCTACCAATAAAGCCATCGAAATATGTGACCAGGGAGATCAGGGTACTGGCCAAGAGCATGAGTAACCCGGAAGTGCTTTTGATGAAGGAGCTTGTTCTGTGCACAAACTGGACAAGCGCGTGTAAAATCGTACTGCATGGTTTTGCCATATTAGGTTAGGCCCACCAAAGGTGCGCTTAAGGAGATCCAAGTTCTCTTGAAGCCGGGATGGCCGGCTTGACCGTACGGAGTGACCCCCCATTCTAACGATCTTCTGACGAAACTTGGGGGCGGCATAAGGGTTCCTATCCTACCGGTACCTCTAGATCATCTCGGAATCTGGGACGAAGCTTCTACGATCTTTTCAGAATAATCAAAAGAGTTTGGCGTATACTATGCATGTCGAAGGTACAATTGTTTCTGGGGTTTTGCTTCTGGATTTTTTTCCTTCAGGGGAACATTGTGTCTGGACAAGCATCAGCTTTTGATGTTCTTCGTGCCGGGGAATGTACGATAGAGTATAATTAAATCTGTGAAAAAAGTGCCCAGCTGGCTGACGGATCCTAGACGACGATCCTTTGTCGACTTAGAGAAGATTCTTATGATCCTCGTCAAAATAGCAATCGGTTTCGCGGAGTCCTTCTGCAGGAGTTGTCCACCACTCCTGTCACCAATCTTGATGGCAGGAGTTCGCTATTCCGACATCATAAGTTTTTTTTTCCAGCGGGATAACTTTTCGAAAAATGCCATATTGGTGCAATTATATCTTGAGGGGAGAGTCCCTCTGGGAGTAGATGGCCTCCGCACCACAATACGAGGCGTCCACTTCTAACGTAAACGGAAGACAGTAATCAGGATGACGAGGATGGGTGCCAAACAAAAGCTTTCTTCAAGGTTTTCAAAGGCCGGAGACGGCCTCCGAGGCCACACAGATAGGTCGACCCCTTCTTAGTAGCGCAAGTGATGAGCCACAGTGGTGGAAAAATTCCGCATGAATTTTCCTATAGTAATTGGACAGCCACCAAATCGTGAATTTGGCAGGGGCCAATACCAACATGCCTTAAGTTTCTGGTGGTCGACAATCTCTTAATAACCGAAATTATATAGTCCTAAGAGGCTGTTGAAGACTGAGAAAAATACCTTTCTCGAAGCTTTCGCTTAGAGATCTGACACCGAGACGAGAGAGGACATTGCCTATATGCTGGACTGATCTTGGAAGATTCCCAGAAAAAATTAGAATATGTCACGGTACATAAGGACGAAGGAATTGAGGATCATCGCGGAAGACAATCATGCATCCACAAATCCTGACAGACAGTCAGGAGCATCTTGTCATAAACCAAATTGGCATCACAACGTATACTCATAGTGTCCGCTTCTTGTAGTTGATAGGCGGTTTTTCCATTCATCGCCCCTCTCTAAATACGTATGGGGTTTGTAGTGCTCCTCTGATGTGTCTAGCTTGGAAAATTTGGGTCCCCTTAAAATTCCTGATCAACACTTCCAAAATCCCACAGCAGGGTACGTTCTTGACGTAATGAGAATTGAGCCCGGTAGTCAATGCAGGTCCTGAGGATCCATCCTTTTTCTTCACAAAAAACGAACCGGCACCGGGCGGGAGACGAAGAGTTGCGAATTAAATCGCCTTCACGAAAGATTTCTCATTTGATGTAGGTTGCATGAGCTTTCAGTCTCTGGGCAAGACAAGGGGTAGGACTTTAACTTTGCACAGCACAGCACTATGCAACTGGGACAATCATAGGGTCTATGAGAGCAGGACCTCTGACTGAGACTTACTAATAAAAAAACCTCGATGAAATAGCATATACTTCGAGAAGAGTGGAGTTTCTAATCAGAATGTGATTCCACTCCTGCGATAACTGTGGCAGGAGCTATGATCGGCGAGTGTGAGGCGTCTGTCCTCTGGCTCCCATTGAATCGTGTTGGTGGTTCCTCCTCCAATACTATTCGTTGGTTGTGATGCTGTAACCTAGGCGTAACCCTAGGATACTGAAACATCAGGAGAGTGTATTATGTCAATAGGAGATGATCTCGGTGTGGAGTACCGGCCGACAACGAGAGTAGGGAGAGTCCTACTAACATGATGAAAGCGGTGTCAAAGGACGTCCATCAATTACCCATCGAGTCCAATTTTGCTTTGTTAGGGGTGGCAAAATTCTCGTGGTTCCACAAATGACCATCTGGAAAGCTGCGTGTCGAGAGAAAGGCAGCAGTTTACACTAAAATTTGGGTGCCTTTCACGAAACTGGGAGCATAATCCTTTTTGGGAGTTCTCTATTGAGAGAGGATGCAATGAAAATTGGAACAAGCTCTTGCGTGGCTGGTCCCGTTTGTTTCCTTGGGCCTCAATAGGACAAAATGTATCCACATGATCTGTGATCCACAATGTCAAGCATAGGCCCTTCATATCTGCGGCGAACCCTCTCCGGCCGTCCTGGTCGGGAGTTTGCCCCCAGATCCGCTGTACTGCTGATCTGCCTGGTTCACCTGCACGCCAGGACGGCCAAAAGCCCGGAGGAGGCTAGTATAAGATGTTCAGATGCCACTACCTGGGAGCGTTGGCGTTCGTTGACGTTGCTCCTGGGGCGCTGATCACGCGTATGCCACTTGCAATACACATCCCTCTCAAAGCTCTGGGTTCGGGGCCTGGAGTGCAAGTTATCTTTTACAGATTCGGACAAACCTTGCCAAAATACAAGCAGTAAGTGCTTCGCTTCTTCTTCTCGTTCCAATGAGGCCTCTGCTGCGAGGTCCGGAATTCCAGTGCGATTGGGTGGCTATGCTAACGGACCTACGACCATGAGACAAATGAAGCGAGAGAGAGGCACAGTATCTTTGCGAGCAGGAAGATCAATACCTGCCTGGAATTCTTGGCGGAAAGAGCTGAATCCGAGGTGCACTCGGCGTACTCAGTTCCAATGGGAGAACCCCAGGCCAAGGCATCTCCCCTGTTAAGAGAGAGTAAACATAGGCTACCTTGTGTGCGTCCGCATTAGGAAAGAGGTTTGGAGATATTTCAAACTGATTTTTTCACACTGGTTCAAAAACCCCTGCCTTGACAGGTCATAGGTCACCCCGCCTCTGCTTTCGCATAGGATTCAAGTTCCGAAGGCGATGCTCTTCCAGGTGCGGCTGCAGCTGTGGCGGAGTGGGGCTGTAGTGAGAGAGTGAAATAGCTGTTGTATCAAAGCGGAAATCTGCATTCCAAGCTTTTGAATGCATTGCGTCTAAGGTGGTTTTGTAAGTAGATCCCTGCCACCGTAGCCAGGTCTGCATTTGGGCTCTGCATAATGTTCACGCTGTACAGCCCACAATACTCTAGACCAGTCCCTGTACTGAGGTGGAATGTAGATTATAACGCACCGACAGCAGAGGGGGGCGTTGTCCGGGATGTGGCGTAGTAGCGTGCCAACCGGAAGAGATAAAGAATGGTCAAGTACTTGTGCCGAGTCCGAGATTAGAACAGTTCCATAGTCCAATCCGTAGCAGAGTCAGAGGGTCTAGAGGTAGTATCAGTAGGAAAGCCGAGTTCAGGAGCCACAAGAGAAGGTATTCAGACGAGCCGGGTCAATAGCTGTAGGGAATAAACCAAAGAGAGCAACGACCAGGTTTCCAGGTAACACACAGGTAGCAAGGAGCTATGCAGACCCCCAAGGAAGTGAGGCAAAGCAGGAATTTAAAGCTACAGTGACCATCCGGACGAGGGGCAAATGGCGGAGGCGTGTGCGAGGGCGCTGCGTGGTAAGCTGAGAGACCCAGGAAGTATTTAGAGCACAGCTCAGGCATTTAACACACCCAGTGCCAGAATCCAAGATGGCGGCGAATGAGTTCAAGTATGCGCTGGGCGGCGGCCTGGAGCGACGGGGGGCAGGAGAGCACCCGCTGCAGTTACTGGTAGTGGTTAAGGAGGTCACGCCGCAAGGACATGGCCCCCGATTATCCTTACAACGGGACGTCTTCACAAGATCAATGGAAACATCGGGATTGTTGACCGATCCCGGAGATCCCTTACAGCCAATCGCCCATCGTGGGTGGTGAGACAGGAAACATGGACGGTAAGATGGTGGTCAAACACTCGGACACTGAACAACCGTACCGCAACCGATCCATTACAACAGCTCTTATCCCCGCATCGAAGATATTCCTCAATGCGCTAACTGGGAGCCAGTGGTTCATATAGTTCTGGACATTGCGCTCTAGGATACTCAAAGGATAACCGAATGAGTGAAAGAAAGACACCCGGAGAATACGGCCTTCGTCTGTCCCATCGTCTTCTAAACCAATTTAACGCGGATTCGGCCAAGGGCATCTCGCCGGGGCTCCATCAACATTTCAATGTACTAATGGAGAAAACCACTGGAGACATGAATCCTCGGGAATAGCTGGTCTAACCTGTACGATATTATGTCTTTGGTAAAACCAAGTTGCAGAACATGAAGAACGGTCTGCTTAGGTGGCTAGGTAACCATCTGAGCCGGAGGGCCTGAAACTGGTCACTCTACCAGTGCCGGTTCGTCACACCCAGGTACAGGACTGTGTCCTGCCGATTGAATCTGCCATGATCTGGCCGAAAGTCAAGCTGTTTTGTGAATTTCCAATTTTCCAGCGACCGGAGGAATGTCATGAGCTACGCTCTTATCCTCCTCGGTTTCTGTGGCTACTATCGTCGCTTTGTGTAGGGGTATTCCAGTACTTAGGCGAAGCTTCTTCTAAATATATCTCCTCAAGATATACCCCAAGGACACACCGGACAGAAGCGCACCTCTGCTAGAAACACCGTGGTGATGATAGAATGTATGACTGGACGACTGCGAACGGCCTTCCGGGGCCTGAAGAGAGGCTTAACCAAGTGCCATGTTCTTGGCTTTACCAATCCAGAAGCAGCCCACGTCCCTCTTGTAGATGCAAGTCTTAACGGCTTAGTAGCATTCTTCATCATAAACTCTGGATGGGCTCCGACCAGTAAGCCTACACATCAGCCACAGTTTGTACGTCCATGAGCAAAATTTATCCGGTAGACAGTTGGAGTTCTCCGCCCTCAAATGGGCTTATCGTAGACATCTCATTCTTATCTGTACGCTTATCTTTGAAGTAAGGACGGATAATAATCTACTTCTACTCACCTACATACTAACATATCCCACCAAAACTAGATGCAAACCAGCCACTGTGGCTGTCAGCGTTGCCAACTACCAAGTCACGCTGAATATACCAGGGTCCTCTGAATATCTGAGTTATGCCCCTATCCTGAGCTCCACTCCAGACTATGAGACTGCTGGTAGGAATACCAGGGACCAGAGGATGAAGCCATGTCAACATGGCCGGGCTTTCATAGAAGATAAGTGGCCTCTTCTCAGAGTAAGGGGTCGCGACCGGTAACTTTGTCCCCCCACAACCCTCTTGCAAAAAAATTGATCCACATTTCAACCCCAATATCACCAACTAAACTGCCCACTCACCAAAAGCTCATGTTGATTGGCAAGAAGAGTAACTTAATGTGAGTTTGTGAACCGCGCTAACAAAACACAACCACTAATTGAATAAGAGTGCATATACTTAAATAGGTGAAAAAGGTGATCTCTAATAAATTTCTCCAACCTTCCAGAATATTAATAGAGTCCTTTACGGAAATAGCTTTTCCAGGGTAGGAATGGGAGCGACGATATCAGTGGATACACCCGAAAATAAAAAACATATCATAGTGTCAATTTCTAAGACCCGCTTGAATAGCAGGGAAACTTGGCTCTTTCAGAAATGCCTACTTACAGCAGGTCGTAAAAACAGCATTTTCTACACCACTGTAAGTATGGGTCTTAATCTTCTAACCGGACAGTTTTCCAGCAGGAGTTATTCGATCACTCTCAGACATGGAATGGTGTTGGTGAATGTCATGCAAAACAAAAGGCAGACAATGGTACATATCGGATATAAATATGTATTGGAAAAAACCATAAAAGCATAGGAATGTACTCACATAGTACATAGACCTGTACACATAAGTTTTCTTCTTGAGGCACGAGGGCGGCCGGACCCGGTGGTGCTACACTCAGCGCGTTCTCACTACTCTCATCAGACCGTGTGGAAAGCTGGCGTCGAGTCCATCGGTAGCGTCACCATCCTGGTACGGCGGTGACGAGTCCGGTCCGGTCGAGAGCTTTGACTGGGCAGGCAGTGCAGGGTGACTCGGCACAATCGGAGCCTTCAGTTCAAAGGCAGTCTGCTTACTGATGACTGGGCTCTACGTGTTTCGTTGTCAATGGACACTTCCTCAGGAGCACTAATGAATCATTAGTGCCCTGAGGAAGTTGTCATTGACACGAAAAACTCGTAGAGCCCGTCACAGTTGCAGCTGCCTTTGAACGAAGGCTCCCAATAGTGTCCGACTCCCTCACTGCCTGCCCCCAAAGCTCCTCGACCGGTACCGGACGTCGTCACGCCTACCGGATGTGACGTCAGACCCAGCTTCCACACTTGGTCTGATGGGAGTAGTGGTAAGAGCAGCTGAGTTGTCCACACGGGTCCGGCACTCCCTGCCTCAAAGAAAACGTTATGTTTACATGTCTAATGTACTATTGTGAGTACGATTCTATGCTTTTATTGTTTTTTCCATACATATTTTTAATCGACTGTACCATGGTCTGCCTTTGTTTTGCATGACATCACTACACCATCTCCTGTCTGAGACTGATTCTGAATATACTCCCTGCTGAAACCCTGTCCTCTGGTTTAGAAGATTAAGACCCATCTCTACCAGTGGTGTAGAAAATGCTGTTTTTTATCTGACCTCTGTAAGTAGGCATTTCTAAAGAGCAAGTTTCCCTGCTATCCAAGCGGTCTTGATAATTGTACACTATTATATGTTTTTAATTTTTTCGGTGTATCCCTATATCGTCGCTCCCTTCCTACCCTGGACAAGCTATTGGGTCAAAGAGAACATGTAAAACCCCAACAGGTCAGGTTTTTTTCTATTCTTTTACTGTACCTGTCCCATAACCCCCCACCACATCTATATGTACAGCACTTGTACCGCTATCCGACCACTATTGTGGGTAAAATGCCAGTTTACAAGTTTTAACTCTGTCCCCCATGATATCTACCTTAACCTCCCGTCCCCAAATCCCAGTCCTGCGCTATTTCCTATGGGGGACACTAACCACACATGCATCCTTATCTTGTTAATCCTGCAGGGGACTAGTAGAATGGGACAGAGGTACAGCGAAACAATAACAAGGTGCATTACTAGACCCAGATCTGCACTCTCAGCTCTTGACACAGTTTTTAGGGCAGCCAGCCGGGCTTCACCTTCATTATGAAGGCTGGCTACCCCCTACTGTCACAGTGCAGTCTTCGACTGAGCCTCTGATTGAACCAGCTGTTGTGAAGCATGATTCGTCTGGCATGTAATAAAAGATTTGATTACATATTTGTGAGTTTTGTCTTTATTCTCAATAGTTGTTGTTTTCTGAACATAGGGACAGATATTACAATGTGCACATTTATGTGAACCTTTAGGTAATGGAAAAAATCCCTTGTTTTTAATCATATTGCGTGTTTGAAACATGCTCGGTGAGATACGATTGCCTAACGTATGAGATTTAGAAAAAACTATTTTCGGATCATTAGATACCATGTCATATACAGTATATGGGGATCTAAAGAGAGGATTTGCCAGTGTTTTCTGATAAAAGCTGATATGGCTGTAGCTTGACTGCTATATTGGGTTATGAAGTAAGGTGGTTCATTGACAGTTGTATGTGATTGAGTACTGATATCAATATCCGCTCGACAGTCTCAGTCCAGAGTTATCAGACCTGCAACCTTGTCTGTCCCCATCGCTGAGGTTTCTCAGTCCCTGGAACCTCGTCTCCCTACTCCCAATCATTATGCGGGTGATCCCCATGGCTGTAGTGGTTTCCTAAACCAATGTGACATACAATTCGAGTTAACCCCTTCACGCTTTTCCTCTGATAGATCCAGGGTGGCATACATTGTTGGTCTAAAATAAAGAAAAACCTGGCGCCAAATAGTCAGTGGAATGTCCTGTACTCCTCAAGGGAACCGCACACTTGCTCGACATCACCCGCCAGGGAGATCATCTCTACTTAGGACTTGTTCCTACCATGCGAGCTTAACCTTGCTGTATGTAAGTAGGGCTCCATTTTTTTGTGCTCCGGATGACCTGCGTTCCTTGAATTTGCCATTGTCGTGTCTTGGCATAGTTCTTTTTAATAAATAATTGTTTTAATTGTCGCTAGGATTCTTAACTGTTCATGTGTATTAGTACAATACTGCTTACCCTACAGTTGTTGCGCTATGATTTTTGTTTGTTTTGTTCTTTCTTTGCATGGTCTGGTCGAGCAGTGTGCGGTTCTTGAGGAGTACAGGACATTCCACTGACTATTTGGCGCCAGGTTTTCCTCTTATTTAGTTTATTCTGTTAGTACTCGGCAGGTATCACCGGGCACCAACCTTTATTATAAGATTTTGAATATCACGGAAGATATCGACAGACTAAACTCTCCAATTACCCAAAAAGAGATAAAGGGCGCAATCCAAAATCTTACAAACTGCCAGGCCCCGGCCCGGACGGGATGTCAGGGGAATACTATAACATTCTGAAAGAGGATCTGATAGAACCATTACAACAAATATATCACACGGCACTCAAAAGATGCTACGTTCATGCAAACAAAAATAAAGAAAAACCTGGCGCCAAATAGTCAGTGGAATGTCCTGTACTCCTCAAGGGAACCGCACACTTGCTCGACAGACCATGCAAAGAAAAGAACACAAACAAACAAAAATCATAGCGCAACACTGTAGGGTAAGCAGTATTGTACTAATACAACCTGGCGCCAAATAGTCAGTGGAATGTCCTGTACTCCTCAAGGGATCCGCACACTTGCTCGACAGACCATGCAAAGAAAAGAACACAAACAAACAAAAATCATAGCGCAACACTGTAGGGTAAGCAGTATTGCACTAATACAACATAAACAGTTAAGAATCCTAGCGACAATTAAAACAATTATTTATTAAAAAGAACTATGCCAAGACCGACAATGGCAAATACAAGGAACATAGTGTTTCTAAACATTTCGCCAAGTGTCATAATTCAAATATTAAGGGTTTAAAATTTACTGTCATAGAAAATGTGTTGCAACATTGGAGGGGCCGTAGTAGGGATATACAGTAGATCTGAGTAAGCGTGAGATGTATTGGATACACAGACTTAACACCTTAATACCCAATGGTCTCAATGCTGACTTTGAATTGGCACCTTTTCTTGTATAACTATCCTTGCTCAGATTGGTCTAATTACTATGACCACTCCAATAGGATAAGGTTCTTGTTTGATTTCTTTTACATACTGAGATATCTGTTTATTTAAGTTTTTTAATTTATTATATTAGCAGATTGTGTTTGTATTTATTATTTTAACTGTGCTAATACTAATACACACTTTCATTCTTCTTTTTTCTCTCCCGTTTTATCATGAGATACATGACCTTAGAAGTATTGTCTTATTTCATATATATTTTTATATATATTTTTTATACATTTTTACTTTTGAATATTAAGTTTTTTATAAATATAATAAATAAAACCATGTTTGCGTCGTTTTTGGCCACTGAGTTATGTCCGTTAAAATTCGGAGAACCGGTGTGTATATAATTGATTGATTGAACTAATTAAGGATACACCCTATATATATTGTGTAAGAACCCACTAGGGATATTCATTTGTGCTCCTGAGGAAGTTGTCATTGACAACGAAACGCGTAGAGCCACTCACAGTTGCAGCTGCCTTTGAACTGAAGGCTCCCGAAGTGCTGAGTTCCTTCACTGCCTGCCCCCAAAGCTCCTCGACCGGACCGGACGTCGTCACCGCCGTACCGGATGTTACGTCAGACGCCAGCTTCCACACGGTCTGATGCGAGTAGTGGTGAAGAGCAGCTGAGTTGTACCACACTGGTCCGGCATCTCCCTGCCTCAAAGAAAATGTTATGTGTACATGTCTAATGTACTTATTGTGAGTACGATTCCTATGCTTTTATTGTTTTTTCCAATACATATTTTATATCGATCTGTACTATGGTCTGCCTTTGTTTTGCATGACATTCATCATACACTATCTCCTGTCTGAGAGCTGATCTGAATATACTCCCTGCTGAAAACCTGTCCTGGTTTAGAAGATTAAGACCCATCTCTACCAGTGGTGTAGAAAATGCTGTTTTTTATCTGACCTGCTGTAAGTAGGCATTTCTAAAGAGCCAAGTTTTCCTGCTATCCAAGCAGTCTTGATATATTGCACTATTATATGTTTTTTATTTTTTCGGTGTATCCCTGATATCGTCGCTCCCTTCCTACCTGGACAAGCTATCTCGTAAAGGAATCTATACACATTCCTGAAAGGTTGAGAAATTTATTAGAGATCACCTTATTCACTTATTTAAAGTATACTGCACTTTTATTCACTTATTTGGTGTGTTAGCGCCGTTCACAAATCACATTAAGTTAACTTGTTTTCTGTATTTGATTTGGTGGCAGCTTCACACTATATTTATTAATATTTATTACCTTTTGTCACAATGGATATTGTTTCACCAACTATCTTTGAAAAAAGACACTCTAGAAAATTACACTTTAATTTTAATGATTTGAGTACTACACAAACACCTATAACACATAATCTCTTGGAAGATGAATTCCATAAATTGGATAGATTACTAGTTAAGGATACCAGAAGATGGCTTGATTTAAGTTTTCTCAATAAATATATTGATTGCAACAGGATCCCTAGAGGTCTAAGAATTTCAAAAAAACCCTCGTCAAATCTAGATGATGAAGAATTTGTAAAAAATTGGTATGCAATCATTAACAAATGCTCATTCGATCTAATGGTATCCTTGAATAATCAACATAAGAAAAAAATCAAATTGATTGATGAAGAAGTCACTATAATAGAAGAAAAACTAGCACACCTAGAAGATACAGCAGAGTTTAAGATCAAAGATCGTGAATTAAAGAGAAAAATAGATAAACTAGAAAATGAGCTTTATACTAATAAATCCAATAAATTCACCCGTGATGAAGTAGATTATCAGAGAGGAGAACAAAGAGAGTGGAAAACCCCAATTAGCCGAATTATGTATTTTAGAGGGTAAAATAGTTCAGAAATATCCTCAGTTTTATCTTCAGAGACAAAATGTCGGGACAAGGCATCAGCTTTTAATTCTTGGTTCCAGGGAATATAAGAAATGAATATAGTTGAATCTTGAAAAAAAAACAAGAGCTCAACGAGCATGGCGGAGAGCCGAGGCGACGAGCACCATCATGTACAAAAGGTTCTTATGATCAGTGAGGATAGTAGTCAAGGGTGGCTTGCTCGCCACAAACCAGGACAGGAGCCGCGAGGCGGAGTGAGGTGGGGTTGTAAAGCAAGTGACCTGAGACCGCGCAGGCTGATCGGATTGCCGGCAGTTCGTAGTCATATGTGCATGATCAGGATTGGAGAAGACCGCCGTAGTCGTTTTGTAGAAAGCCAGGGTCAGGACAGAGACATCAGGGATAAACATGTTCAGGCAAAGAGTTCGGCAAATGTTAGGTTTCAGGAAGAGAAACCCGCTTCAGCTTAGGCGTGCGGGGTGGGGCTCTGGCGAGCTGACCGGCTCATGGCCCATGGTGCTGGTCACAGGGAGATGTAGCAGAGCAGAGTAGAGAGCACCCCCGCATGCTGCGACGGGTGCACCAGTAGTTACAGCCGCAAGAGTTCCTGGAGCGGGCTAGGAATCCTCGTTTCTCAGCGCAGGAACCAGGACACGGCCTCTCTAGATTAGGGAAAGAAGTAGGCCCCAGGAACCAGGAAGCTTGAAGAGATAACACAGGGAAACCTCCGCATGTGCAGGAATCCAGGAGGACTGAGGACGCCGCGGACGAAACCTCCGCTTTCAGTGCAGGACTCCAGGAGTTGCTGAAGGACGCAGGGACGAAAACCTCTGCTTCAGCACAGGAGAACAGGAGTGGACCGCTGCGTTGAATATAGCAGCCGGTCCCCAGGAACAAGGAGCTGAAGTGAACAAGAGATCAAGAGTACTCAGTTACAAAACAGGGACTGAGCAGGAACCGATGCGTGAATATAGCAGCCGGCTTAGGAAACCTGGAGCTGCAGGACAACAGGAGAATACTCCGCTTCAAGCATGAGGACAGGAACAAAGCGATGGGCTTGTGGCAGACAAGATAGTGACATCCAGGACGGGATATGCCTCGGCCAGGGAGCATTATGGGAAGACATACTTAAAGGCCAGCGGCCAACCCCGGAGGGGGGTGTGAGGTAATGCACTCAATTGAATGAATGCAGGTCTCGAGGTTGCAGTGATTAGGCGCACAGATGCAGTAGATACCAGAGGGAGTGTTGTTTATTGCTTTGGTGAGTGAATCCAGGCTGCAAGCCAACAATCAGAGAGGTGAATCCAGGACTGCCCCACAGTATGCAGGTAATGGGCAAAAAAAAAAAAAAAAAAACCAGTAAACCACGGAGCGGGATTCATACAGTACCCCCCCCTTCACGCGCAGACCTCCGGGAGAACATGAGCACACATAGAGTTGGGGCGGACCGGAATTGTTGCTGACCAGTCTAGTGATTGGGGGTAGAGTCGTGGGTCCAGAGACTGTGGTTACTCCTTAGTGTACCCCCACCCCACGGTGAAAACAGCGGCGACAGGAACATCCATGGGTTCTCGGAGACATCGGGGGGGGGGGGGAATTGTCTCCTAAAGTCTTTAGGTGGAAAGGGGATCCGAAACTAGCAGTTCCTTGGTGGTACCAGTTCAGGAAATTAAGAGTGGTTTTAAGAAGAACACATCCTGGTACCATGGCTGCCCCGCAAAATGACTGGAAATCCAGGGCTGATGAAGGAAAACCAGCGGAGTTCCAGAGCAGAAAACGGCAGAGAGAACCCCTACAGGAAGCCCCAGCTTTATAAAGGAAACCTGAATCTAGGCTCAGCGCCCTGATAGTTGATCGAATACACCAGAGGAACTTTAATGTAACAGAAAAAGTCTTAGGCTGACACTGCATGTTGAAATTTGCGAGAATTTTTTCTCTTTAGAAGGCTCCAGGTAATGGTTAGTAAAGGGTTATATAGGCATGGTGAAAGCATCTCCCGATATTGGTATGGAAGGTGACAAGGCAAGCAGAACCGGCATAGGGACCGAAATTTGGGATACGTACAGAGTATTCCAACCTGAGGGAAATAACAGGGGCAACCGAACCGAAAAAATTCCGAGGACAAAACCATGGTTTAGCAGGAAGCAGAGAAACAAACAACAGTAGAGCTCTCCAATATGGGAAATCTTCATGGGACGATAGTATGTCAGTTGACATCAGGAATAGTCATTGGGATTTCAAATCAGTAGCTTGAGAAAAAGGCAGAGCCCGGGTACGTGGTGGAGGGAAGCTAACATCAGAAGCTGAAGCTTGTACCTCAGTGACAGGGCCTTGAGAATCAAACAAGCAGCCAAGCGTATTGAACTATGAAAACTCTGAATGACAGGCACCTTAGGAGTAACAAGGGTCTTTTACGAAATGCAATGGCCCTAAACCACAGGGGTACCTACCGGAACAGAAAAACGCATGAAATGGTGTGGTTTCTAGTGCAAAAATATGATCACAGGAGCCACTCCTAACCGATAGATGAGGGGATGTCGGTTTGAGTAGAGAAAGAATCAGGATGTATTGCTACAGTGGAACTTAGAAACAATTAAATGAGGTTCTATGAATGCTGGCTCAATGTGAGAAAAAAAAATACCCTTAAGCACAGAGCTGTGAATTTCTTCCAAGAGTAACCCCATGTTTGCTGGGACCATAGTAGACAGAGTAATGAGGGACTGGGTTTCGCAAAGGCCGGGACAGCTAAATAGCTCAGATTTAAACCCCCAGACTTAGTATATATATGCATGCCGCTGACCCAAACACGCCACCACCCACAGTACTAAGGACCCCCCTCGAGTGACACCAGATAGGTGATCCCGGAGAATTAGCCTGGACCGAGAAAGAAATCAGGGGGACCCCCAATTCAGGATACTCCTTGTTAGGAAGAGCTTCGAATCAGAAGGAGAAAGGAATCATTACCTCTCAGAGGTCTCAAACTAGAAAGACACAATCACGCGAAAAGGAAAACAGGTGCAAGCTTGTACTAATCTATATGAAAAAGACGTCATTTGGGAGAAAACCGTGCGTCAGCAAACATTTCTGGGCACTCATATGAACCCCAGGAGGGACATAGCAGACTACTGTATGCTTTTAACCTAAGCTTAAAGAGGAGGAAGAACTCAGACAGTACACGGGGGTGAAATCATAAACTGTACTCGCGTTCCTGAAGTTAGGTATTTGGTGAAGGAATGTGGGAAATCAAGACATTACGCAGACTCATAATTGTGGGAACTGATGCGCTGAAGCAGTGGATCACAGCTTACGGTGGGCGACAGGCTGCTTCAGCCGAAACACCCGGGAGAAGGAACTCTGCGAGCAAGCTAGGGAAAACCTGGACTCTCTGAAACATTTATCAGAACCAGAACTTTAGCCGAAGTCTCCGGATGACGAAAACTGCGGCAACTGAGCTGAAGCAGGGGATTTATGAGCAAGAATATCTAGGACTCCGTACGGTTTTTATGGGAATCCCTCAATGCAACGCTCTCGGTATGACTTGTGGACTCATTCTCTGAGGCGTAAAACGAAGGCCATTACTTGGAGGCAGCAAGAATTACAGGGGTTAATAGCAGACAATGCCTGACAGTAAAAACATAGGTAATCTCTCGGTATTAGGAGAGACCAGGAATCTTGTCTGAAGCTAGAGGCGTGACCCATGGCTGGCAGCAGAACCAGAGAACAGGGATTTTACCAAAGGAAACTCAGAGAGCTGCCCCACAGGGGTTAGATACAGAAATAACCCTGGGACAGAACTAGGATTTTTCTCCGACGGGGAAAGCGCACAGGGAATGCCTAGCAGAGTTTAAAGCTGGATAAACCCTCAAGGCTGGAGTGACAGATTCGGAGTAGAAATAGGGGACAAAGGGACTTATTCTCTGATCGTAGAAACTAGTGTTGGTATAGTGAAACCTATGTATTCTCCAGGGGAACCTCAAAGGATGTCGGCAGGGGTTAACAGCTGGAAAACCCTCAAGACCTAGAGAAAGGAATTGGAAGCTAGAAAGAGGAGAACTAATGAACTATTCTCTGATACAAGAACATTAGTGCTGGGTTTGGTAGAGCAACATATGTATTCCCAGGGGAAACCTCACAGGACTGATCGGCAGGGGTTAACGAAAACATATCATTGGAGTTTAGGGAACCGGCAATACACTCAGGGGCAAGGATCCGTGGTAGACCAGGGATACAAGCCATTTAGCGGCAGCGAAGCTGGCGAGGGGGGAGATCTGTTTCATGTATGCCAATGTCCAATGTCATGGAACGGAATAGGAGTGTTTTTTGGGCCTCAGCCAACATGCGGAGAGGGTCCCTCTTTTGCCCTTAGATAATGTCTAATAGGACGCAACGGCCAGTGGAAGAGAGAGTGAGAGTTCCTTCTGGTGGGCGTCGTCCAATATTCTAAAAGGTTTTACACATTTTCTCCAAGATTAGAAGGGGAACCACGGAAAGCAAATACAAGTGGCAGCGTACTGATTTTAGTTACCTTGAGGGCGGTAAACCTTCTCATGAGATGCATTTCCGCATTGTTTTGACAAAGGGGGTTAAACCTACAAACACAATCCAGATCTCAATCAGGGGTATTATCTCCAATTAGAAATGGTATTTCACACTGGGAATGGGTTTTTTTACAGGCTGGGGGAAGGCTTTCAGACAGAAACTTACAAACCCTCACACAGGGCGGTCCGGAGTTTGTGCGGTTTTTTGATTCCCTTCGGCTTTCCGGTTTAACCATCCCCAGCTTAGCTCTAATACGTCTACAACTTTCGTTCCCCTGCGCTTTCTTTTTTTGGATCGGGTCCTCATAGGATGCGCGATACAGACCTAGCACACTCGTACCCTCGCGGAGACGAAGAGCGAGATAACATGTCCAATTTGTCCGGAAGATTAAGTGTCAGGGTTCACATGCTAGCCCACAAACCAGTGACCGGACCGCAGGCTGAGGTTGGGGGTTGTAAAAGCAACCGACCTGAGACAGAGCAGGCTGTCCGGATGGTGCGCAGTTCGTAGTAATATGTCGCAGATCAGGATTGGACAGAGACAGCGGTGTGTTGTAGAAGCCAGGGTCAGGACAGGAGACATCAGGATTAAAAACCTTGTTCAGCAAGAGTTCGGAACATGTAGTCAGGAGAACCCGCTTCAAGCTTAGGAGCGCTTCGGGGTTGGCTTGATGCGCGCGCGTAGGCCAGGGCCAATGGTGCTGGTACGGACGATGGTAAGACGACCAGAGTAGACACACCGCTTTGCTGCACGGATGTGGCACCGGCACAGCGAGAGTCCTGAGCGGGCTAGGGAATCATCTGTCTCAGCCGCAGGAACCAGGGACACGGCCTCTCTAGATTATGGAAGGGAGTAGGCCCCAGGAACAGAAGCTGAAGAGATACACAGGGAAACCTCCGCTATGTGCAGGAATCCAGGAGACTGAAGGACGCCGGGACGAAACCTTCCGCTTCAGTGCAGGGATCCAGGAGGGCTGAAGGACGCAGGGACGAAACCTCTGCTTCAGCACAGTGAGAACAGAGTGACGCTGCGTGATATAGGCAGCCGGTCCCAGAAACAAGGGTGAAAGGTGAACAAGAAGCGTACTCAGCCTACAACTACAGGAGATGGAGCCAGACCGCGCAGTGAATATAGAGACCGGCCTAGAACCTGGAGAGTGCGAGGGACAAACAAGGAGAATACTCGCTTCAGCATGAGGACAGGAACAAGCGAGGGCTTGTGGCAGAACGCAGAACAGATAGGACATGTCCAGGAAGGATATGCTCGGCAGGGAGCATTATGTGCGAGACAATACTACAGGCCAGCGGCGCCAATACCCAGGAGGGGGGGTGAAAGGTACTGCTCAATGAATGAATGCAAGTATAGGTTGCAGTGAGAGGCTGCACAGCTGCAGTAGAAGTAGATCCCAGAGGGAGTGTGTATTGCTTTGGTGGAGTGATCAGGCTGCAGCAAACATCAGGAGAGGTGCTCCGGATGCACAGTATGCAAGGTAAGGCAACCAGTAAACCACGGAGCGGATTCCTTACAGATAGAGATAAGGGGGTTTTATGGTACCCTCCAAAGGTGCCTCCCTCTTGAAGGGGCAAGTTTTTAGCTAAAAAAATGCTCGGTTACCCACATCGTAGTTTGCTCGGACAGGCGACAGGCAAATTCTGGAAAAGAAAACCACAAGGTTGCAATTGTCTTGGGGGTGGTGCCGTTTTGAAAGGATAGCTCCAGCGCCTATGTCCGAGACCCTCTACTTCCAGAGTGAAGGGAATGTGTGGGGGAGTCAGGGGGCGCAAAATGGTAGCAGAAAAACAAAATGCTTTTTTTGAGAGGTCAAAGACAGAGTGATTCGGAGACCAGAAGGATGTAATCCGCCCCTTTCTTAGTATAGGGAGGTCATAGGGAGCAAAGGGGATGGAGGAGAAATTGCGGTAAACTTAGCGGTAGGTAATAATTAGCAAATCCAGGAATCGACTTGATCACCTTGAGTGAAGTATGGTATGGCCAGTCTAGCACCGCCTTTTAAGGATTTATCGAAACAATAGAGAAAACCAGCATTGATATAATATTATCCTAGGAAGGACAATGAAGTCGGGTTGGAACATTGCATTATCCTTACTTGGATTAAAGCCGATTCTAAGGAGGGGGAGACAGGAACCAGCTTGGTAGGTTGGATACTTTTCATAATAATGTTGTGTCATATTTGGATGTGTATGCACAGTTGGAGCCCCCCCTGTCTATTGTTGTATACCATGCCACGCTACCGTAGCTCTCGGGTTGACATGTCCTAAATAGATATTCATCGTAGTGGGTGTGGAGTTTGAGCGCTGGGAATGTGTGTTAACAAGGATCTGACTGGGTTTAGGCAGTCAATTGGAGGCTGTTGGGCACCCCCCAGAGGGTCACTCCTCCTCCTTCACATTTTTTAACTTGGGAGGTATTTCACGTGCTGCAGGAACAAGCCTATAATGGTTCTTCCCTCTTCAGAGTAAAAGAAGGTCACAATGTAGTGTAATGTAGGACCTGCATTATTTGGTCTACCTTTACGTTGCGTATGCAGGCTTATGACGCCTTGGCCGAAGTGTAACTAATAAAACCAAGTATTAATATTATTATTATTGAAGTAGTTTACCCTTTTTACTTTCTCATATATGTTTTGTCAATTGGATGTAGCATTGGGACACCCCCTGCTTTGTTGTCTGTTGGATATGTTCGTCGAGGATTTTAGAGAAAATGAGAATGTCATCAAGATCAGAAAACACAAAGGAGTTGAGGACGTCCCGAAAAAATCTCAGTTACGAACTCCTGGAAAACAGCACGAGCGCTTACATAATCGAAGGGCATGACCAGGAGACTCGTAATGACAATCTCTTTGTTAAATGCCGTTTTCCACTCATCCCCTTGGAGGCTATGATCAAATTATAGAGGCCTCAGAGGTCAGCTTTGGAGAAGATATTCTAACCTTGCAACCGGTCAAAGAGTTCGAGTTGAGGTAGGGGATAACCGGTTATTTAAAGGGGATCTGTTCAGTATCTTATAAACTATGCATGGACGTTGCCAGAACATCTTTCTTTTTAACAAAAAAAAGAAGCCATCCCCGGGGGGGAGGGAATTTCTAATGAAAACCTTCTTTTAAGGTCTCTTGATGTCACTCTGACATCGCCTTGGTCTCAGGGCATACTGTAGATAGGGGTAAGATATGGATTTAGACAGAAACAGCTAGCTCTGGCAAAAGGTCAATGGGGCAATCAACAAAAGGGCGGGTGCGGATGATGGAACTCAGAAGGACTTTATCAAAGACATCAAGGAAACTCGTTATAGACTTCAGGAAGAATAGTTTGTCAGACTTAGGGATATCCAGACCAAAGATACGTTTTGTACGGAGAAGAAAGAAAGGAAAACAGGGTACATGAGGAGGGTCCTTGAATGAGTTTTTTTTTTGTCAGTTCCAATCTAGTGTGTGGATTATGCCGTTGGAGCCAAGGGAGGCCAGAATTTCCTGTACGGAGGGAGGGTTGAGTGGATTACGTCCAAAGTTATATCCTCCTTGTGGCATCCTTAGAGGAGAGAGTGAGTGGAGATTGTATCAAGGAGAAAAGGCAGGGACAGGAAGGAGGGCATCCATCAATGCGCTCAACCCGATGGGCACAGATTTCTTTACCAGGTCGAATTCTTGTTCTTGATAGCGAAAATCTTGGTCCACAAAAAAAAAAAAAAATAAATCCACCAGACCGGAAAGGCTGGAAGCATAATCGAGCGCCGGGATTATCTTTATTAGTGGCAGGGGATAGCAGAAATTGGGTACCCTATGAGATCCCTATATCTCATTGGGCATTGGACATGTTCTCGGCTTTGTGGGGACAGGGAAGTACAAGATGCCCAGGTAACCCAGACATAGGAGACAGAGAACAGCCATCCTCAGGCATTGTTTTTCCAAGGAAGGGAGATCTGTGGTTCTAACTGCATTAGGGTTTTGGTACATCAAGAGCTGGGAAAAGAATAGGAGAAAAGATTGCGTACAGAACTTAGTAGTGCAAGATCGGGGATGCTGATGTTCAACCCTCCTCTCCTGAAGCAGGCTGATCAACTTGATGAATATATACGGCAATAAGTTTCTCCAGATCCGTCGCCGTCCTTGCGCGGGCTAGTTCGTTTTTCAGTGAGGCGAGACAACCCCTGACCAGGGGCTGCGCATCAGGATAATCATTCCATTCTGTCTCCGTGGGCGGCCAATGGTCGGAAATTCGAATGATCTGTATCCTGTTGAAATATGAAACAGGAAAGACGCACCAGGACATCTGACCTGGGGTGTCAAAGACCTAAGTTTAAAAACTCTCTACTTCGATAGAGCAAATTCTCTGTTGTGTGAGTTTCTTGTTATTTACAATGTCCCAGGATAAAGGAGGGATGCCTAGCCTAAGCCGTCTCCGGTAGTAGAACAACAATGTATGAAGAAAAAATGTGAACTAGCGCTTAAAGTGTAATCTACCGGTGATATTCAAAATCATTATAATAAAACGGTTGGTGCGCCCGGTGATCTGCCAGTACTAACAGAAATAAAAAAACTATAATCCATCCCCAAGAAACTACCTGGCGCCAAATAGTCAAGTCAGGAAAATGTCCTGTCAACTCCCAAAGAACCGGCCCACGAATATTGCTTCTAACCAGAACCAGTCAAAGAAAAAAACACACAAACAAACAAAAATCCATAGCGCAACAACTGTTAGGGAATGAAAGTTATTGTACTAATACCATGAACAGTTAAGAATCTAAAGAAGGACCAATTAAAACAATTATTTATTAAAAAAACTATGCCTTAATAACAGACCACATGGCAAATTACAATGAACGCAGCCGGTTATCATCCGGAGTCACAAAAATTGGAGCACTACTATACATCAGCAAGGTTAAGCTGCGCATGAGTAGAAACAAGTCCTAAGTCGAGATGATTCTCCCTGGCGTGGTGATTTCGAGCAAGATGCTGTAGCGGAATTTCCCTATGAGGATACAGGACATTCCACTGATATTTGGCGCCCGGTTTTTTTTTATTTAGACCAACAATGTATGCCACCCTGGATCTATCAGAGGAAAAGCGGGAAGGGGTTAACTCGATTGTATGTCACATTGAGTTTAGGAAACCACTACAGCCATGGGATCATCACGCATAATGATTGGGAGTAGGGAGACGACCGATTCCAGGACTGAGAAACGAAACTCAGCGATAGGGGACAGACAAGGTTGCAGGTCTGATAACTCTGGACTGAGATGTCGATGCGGGATATGATATCAGTACTCAATCACATACAACTGTCAGTGAACCACCTTACTTCATAACCCAATATAGGCAGTCAAGCTACGCCATATCAGTCTTCTATAAGAAAACATTGGCCAATCCTTCTTTAGATCCCCATATACTGTATATGACATGGTATCTAATGATCCGAAAATAGTTTTTTCTATAATCTCATACGTTAGGCAATAGTATCTCACCGAGATGTTTCAAACACGACAAGAGATTAAAAACAAGGGATTTTTTCCATTACCTAAAGGTTCACATAAATGTGCACATTGTAATATCTGTCCCTATGTTCAGAAAACAACAACTATTGAGATAAAGACAAAACTCACAAAATATGTAATCAAAATCTTTTTTACATGCCGAACGAATCATGATTTCACAACAGCTGGTTCAATCAGAGGCTCAGTCGAAGACTGCAACTGTGACAGTAGGGGGTAGCCAGCCTTCATAATGAAGGTGAAGCCCGGCTGGCTGCCCCTAAAAACTGTGTCAAGAGCTGAGAGTGCCAGATCTTGGGTCTAGTAATGCACCTTGTTATGTTTCCCTGTACCTCTGTTCCCATTATACTGTCCCCTGCAGGATTACAAGATAAGGATGCCATGTGTGGTTAGTGTCCCCCATAGGAAATAGCTGCAGGACTGGGATTTTGGGAGCGGGAGGTTAAGGGTAGATATCAGGGGGCCATGAGTTAAAACCTTTGTAAACTGGCATTTTACCCACAAATAGTGTCGGATTAGCGGTTACAAGTCTGTACATATAGATGTGGTGGGTTATGGAGGTACAATGTAAAGAATAGAAAAAACCTGACCTGTTTGGGGTTTTACATGTTCTCTTTGCCCAATAGCTTGTCCAGGGTAGGAAGGGCGACGATATAGGGATACACCGAAAAAATAAAAACATATAATAGTGCAATTATCAAGACCGCTTGGATAGCAGGAAACTTGGCTCTTTAGAAATGCCTACTTACAGCAGGTCAGATAAAAAACAGCATTTTCTACACCACTGGTAGAGATGGGTCTTAATCTTCTAAACCAGGACAGTTTTCAGCAGGGAGTATATTCAGAATCAGCTCTCAGACAGGAGATGGTGTAGGTGAATGTCATGCAAAACAAAGGCAGGACCATGGTACAGATCGATAAAAATATGTATTGGAAAAAACAATAAAAGATAGGAATCGTACTCACAATAAGTACATTAGACATGTAACATAACGTTTTCTTGAGGCAGGGAGGTGCCGGACCCGTGTGGTACAACTCAGCTGCTCTTCACCACTACTCCATCAGACCGTGTGGAAGCTGGTCTGACGTCACATCCGGTACGGCGGTGACGACGTCCGGTATCCGGTCGAGGAGCTTTGTGGGGAGGCACGTGAGGGAGCTCGGACACTTTGGGAGCCTTCAGCTTCAAAGGCAGCTGCAACTGTGACGGCTCTACGTTTCGTTGTCAATGACAACTTCCTCAGGTAGCACTAATGATTCATTAGTGCTCCTGGGAAGGAACGTTGTCATTGACAGACGAAACACCGTTAGAGCCAGTCATCAGTAAGCAGCTGCCTTTGAAACTGAAGGGCTCCGATTGTGCCGAGATCACCCTGCCACTGCCTGCCCCAGTCAAAGCTCTTCGACCGGGACCGGACTCGTCACCGCCGTACCGGATCTGGTGACGTCAGGACGACCAGGCTTCCAACGGTCTGATGAGAGTAGTGGTAGGAAGCGCCGCTGAGTTGTAGACCACCCGGGTCCGGCCGCCTCGTGCCTCAAAAGAAGAAAACGTTATGTGTACAGGTCTATGTACTATGTGAGTACATTCCTAT
>WSYH01001960.1:0-38734 GCA_036426205.1 Ascaphus truei | reverse complement strand
GAAGAAGGAAATTTTATCAGATAATTACACAAAACGGATCAATATTCTAGATCTTTGATCAACTAAATCCATTCCACAAAACGTTCAATAGTAAAGATAAAACACATAACCAATTCCTATTATAAATCTAATCCACAATGGAAGGAATAGAGATTCTAGATTTGAAAACTCACAACTGCGTCCCCACTCAGGACAAGTCATCTGTGACATTAACCACATCAAATACATGATACCAACAGTTATTAGAGATAGGGAATAACGAAGGACTAGCAGATTTACCCGGAGAGATAGAGCTCTAAGAAGAAGAGGAGAGAGACCCGAGACCAGAGGGATTGAGAGGGGAGACTCTCGCTCCGACTACGCGCCGACAGACCGCGAGCGAGACATCCAGGACTCGAGTCCAAGCAACTATTCTGTAGACCCATCTCCCCCCAAACAGAGTGAACCCCGTACATTATGTTATTGCCAGATGCCACAAGATCAACCACTATGAGCGCCGAAATGGGCGAATATGCATGAAGTGGACCTCCCTTACACCTAGACCCTGTTCAGTACTACCCCTCTATATCTGTTTACCAAGGCCCCCCGATTTGAGCAACACAACGGCGGCTTTTATTGTTTTTTCCAATACATATTTTATATCGATCTGTACCATTGTCTGCCTTTGTTTTGCATGACATTCACCATACACCATCTCCTGTCTGAGAGCTGATCTGAATATACTCCCTGCTGAAAACCTGTCCTGGTTTAGAAGATTAAGACCCATCTCTACCAGTGGTGTAGAAAATGCTGTTTTTTATCTGACCTGCTGTAAGTAGGCATTTCTAAAGAGCCAAGTTTCCCTGCTATTCAAGCGGTCTTGATATATTGCACTATTATATGTTTTTTTATTTTTTCGGTGTATCCCTGATATCGTCGCTCCCTTCCTACCCTGGACAAGCTATCTCGTAAAGGAATCTATACATATTCCTGGAAGGTTGAGAAATTTATTAGAGATCACCTTTTTCACCTATTTTAAGTATACTGCACTTTTATTCACTTATTTGGTGTGTTAGCGCCGTTCACAAATCACATTAAGTTAACTCTTTGCCCAATAAACATGAGCTTTTGTGAGTGGGAGTTTTAGGTGGGATATTTGGGTTGAAATGTGGTTATCTTTCTTGCAAGAGTTTGGGGGACAAAGTTACCGGTCCGCGACCCTTAACTCTGAGAAGGCCACTTTATCTTCTATGACAGCGGCCATGTTGCACATGGCTCTCATCCCTGGTCCCGGTATCTCCTCCCAGCAGTCATAGTCTGGAGTGGAGCTCAGGATAGGGCATCCACTCCGATATTCAGAGGCCCTGGTTTATATTTCAGCGTGAATTGGTAGTTGGATAACGCTGACAGCCATCAGTGGCTGGTTGCATCTAGTTTGGTGGATGTTAGTATGTAGGTGAGTAGATTATTATCCGTCCTTACTTCAAAAGATAAGCCGTACAAGTAAGCATTGAGATTGTCTACGATAGCCCATTTGAGGGCGAGAAACTCCAACTTGTCTACCGGATAATTTTGCTCACTAGGAGTCAAACTGTGGCTGATGTAGGCTACTGGTCGGAGCCCATCCAGATGTTTCTGATGCAAGACTGTACCTAAGCCGTTAAGACTTGCATCTACATGGAGGACGTAGGGCTGTTCTGGATTGGTAAAAGCAAGAACAGGTGCCTTGGTTAAGCTCCTCTTCAGGCCCCGGAAGGCCGTTCGCAGTCAGTCATACATTTATCATCACACGGTTGTCTAGCAGAGGTGGCCTTCTGTCCGGTGTCCTTGGGGTATATCTTGAGGAGATTATTTAGAAGCTTCGCCTTACTGGAATACCCCTACACAAAGCGACGATAGTAGCCACAGAAACCGAGGAAAGAGCGTAGCTCCATGACATTCTCCGGTCGCGGAAAATTCACCACAGCTTTGACTTTGGCCAGATCAGTGGCGATTCCATCGGCAGACACAGTATGTCCCTGGGTGTGACAGAACCGGCACTTGTCGAGTGACAGTTTCAGGCCCTCTCGGCCCAGATGGTCCAGCACCTTAAGCAGCCGTTCTTCATGTTCTGCCAAGGTTTTACCAAAGACAATAATATCGTACAGGTAGACCAAGCATTCCCGAGGATTCATGTCTCCAATGGTTTTCTCCATTAGACATTGAAATGTTGCTGGAGCCCCGCAGATGCCTTGGCGAATCCGCGTAAATTGGTAGAAGCCGATGGGACAGACGAAGGCCGTATTCTCCTGGTCTTCTTCACTCATTGGTACCTGGTAGTATCCAGATCGCAAGTCCAGAACACTGAACCACTGGCTCCCAGTTAGCGCATTGAGAATATCTTCGATGCGGGGAAGAGTGTACTGATCAGGTGCGGTACGGTTGTTCAGTGTCCGATTGTTGACACACAATCTTACCGATCCATTCTTCCTTCTCACCACCACGATGGGCGAGGCGTAAGGACTCCGGGATTCGGTCACAATCCCCGCTGTTTCCATCTCTTGTAAGACGTCCCTTTGTAAGGAATCGGGGGCCATGTCCCTTGCGGCGTGACCCCTCCTTAACCACTACCAGTACTGCAGCGGCTGCTGCCCCTGCCCCCCGTCGCTACCCATGCCGCCGCCCAGCGCATACCTTGAACTCATTCGCCGCCATCTTGGATTCTGGCACTGGTGTTACAGACTCTCAGCTGTGCTCTACTACTTCCTGGTCTCTCAGCTACTCACGAGCAGCTCCTCGACACGCCTCCGCCATGCCCCTCGTCCGGATTGGTCACTGTCGCTTTAAATATCCTGCTTTGCCTTCACTTCCTTGCTCTGCATAGCTCCTTGCTACCTGTGTTACCTGGAACCTGTGTCGTGCTCTCTTTGTGTTTATTCCCTACAGCTATTGACCCGGCTCGTCTGAATACCTCCTCTGGCTCCTGAACTCGGCTTTCCTACTGACTACTCTACCTCTAAGACCCTCTGACTCTGCTACGGATTTGACTATGGAACTTTCTATATCCTCGGACTCGGCAAGTACTTGACCATTCTTTATCTACTTCCAGGTCTGGCCACGCTACTACGCCACATCCCGGACACGCCCCCTCTGCTGTCGGTGCGTATACTCTACATTCCACCTCAGTACAGGGGACTGGTCTGGTCTGTGGGCTGTACAGCGTGACATTATGCAGAGCCCAAATGCAGACCTGGCTGAGGTGGGGGATCTACTTACAACCCTTGCGCAATGCATCAAGCTTTGGGAATGCAGATTTCCGCTTTGATACAACAGCTATCCACTCTCTCACTACAGCCCAC
Organism: Ascaphus truei; assembly: GCA_036426205.1. NCBI lineage: Eukaryota > Metazoa > Chordata > Amphibia > Anura > Ascaphidae > Ascaphus > Ascaphus truei. The sequence goes on along the minus strand of WSYH01001960.1, from coordinate 35,417 downwards.
TCCGCCACCAGCTGCAGCCGCACCTGGAAGAGCACTGCCTTCGGAACTCTGAATCCCTATGCCTAAAGCATATGCGGGTGACCCTCTGACCTGTCAAGGGTTTTTGAACCAGTGTGAAATTCAGTTTGAAATATCTCCAAACCTCTTTCCTAATGGACGCACCAAGGTAGCCTATGTTTACTCTCTCTTAACAGGGGATGCCTTGGCCTGGGCTTCTCCCATCTGGGAACTGCGTCCGGAGTGCACCTCGGATTACCAGCTCTTCCGCCAAGAATTCCAGCAGGTATTTGATATTCCTGCTCGCAAAGATACTGCTGCCTCTTCTCTCGTTCATTTGTCTCATGGTCGTAGGTCCGTAGCCCAATATGCACTGGAATTCCGGACCATCGCAGCAGAGACTCATTGGAACGAAGAAGCACTTACTGCTGTATTTTGGCAAGGTTTGTCCGAATCTGTAAAAGATAAACTTGCACTCCAGCCCCGACCCCAAGCTTTGGAGGATTTGATTGCACAGTGCATACGCGTGGATCAGCGCCTCCAGGAGCAACGTCACGAACGCCAACGTCCCAGGTTAGTGCCTTCTGACCCTCCTTATCCTAGGCCTCCTCCGGCTTTTTGGCCAGTTCCTGGTGCTGTGGAACCCATGCAGATCAGCAGTCAGCGGATCTGGACTCCCGACAGGACGGCCGAGAGGGTTCGCCGCCAGAATGAGGGCCTATGCTATTATTGTGGATCACCAGATCATGTGGTACATTTTTGTCCTTTGAGGCCCAAGGAACAAACGGGACCAGCCACGCAAGAGCTTGGTTCAATTTCTTCTTGCCTCCTCTCTAAAGAGGAACTCCCAAAAAGGATTATGCTCCCAGTTTCGCTTGAAGGCCCAAATTTTCGTGTAACTACTGCTGCTTTTCTCGATTCAGGCTCCGGTGGTAATTTTGTGGACCACGATTTTGCCACCCGTAACAAGCACTAATTGGACTCGAGGCTATTGATGGACGTCCTTTGCAACCTGCTTTCATCATGTTAGAGACTCTTCCTCTCTCTTTGTCTGCCTGTACTCACACCGAGATCATCTCCTTTGACATAATACACTCTCCTGATGTTTCAGTTATCCTAGGGTTACCTTGGTTACAGCATCACAACCCACGCATAGATTGGAGGAACCACAAACTGATTCAATGGGAGCCAGAGACAGACGCCTCACACTCGCCGATCATAGCTCCTGCCACAGTTATCGCAGGAATGGAAACACCTTCTGATAGCAACTCCACTCTTCTCGAAGTATATGCTGATTTCATCGATGTTTTCAGTAAGTCTCAGTCAGAGGTCCTGCCTCCTCATAGACCCTATGATTGTCCCATTGATATGGTGCTGTCCTGCCAAAGTCTAAGTCCTACCCCTTGTCTCTCCCAGAGACTGAAGCCATGGCAACCTACATCAAAGAGAATCTTGAGAAGGGATTAATTCGCAACTCTTCGTCTCCCGCCGGTGCCGGTTTCTTTTTTGTGAAGAAAAAGGATGGATCCCTCAGACCATGCATTGACTACCGGGGCCTCAATCTCATTACTGTCAAGAACCGGTATCCCCTGCCTGTGATTTTGGAACTGTTTGATAGGCTTTAAGGGGCCCAAAATTTTTCCAAGCTAGACCATCGAGGAGCCTACAACCTCATACGTATTAGAGAGGGCGATGAATGGAAAACCGCCTTCAATACAAGAAGCGGACACTATGAGTATCTTGTGATGCCATTTGGTTTATGCAATGCTCCTGCTGTCTTTCAGGATTTTATGAATGATGTCTTCCGCGATGTCCTCAATTCCTTCGTAATTATTTACCTTGACGATATTCTAATTTTTTCTGGGAATCTTCAAGATCATGTCCAGCATACTAGACATGTCCTCTCTCGTCTCTGTGTCAATAATCTCTACGCAAAGCTCGAGAAATGTATTTTTCATCAGTCTTCAACCGCCTTCTTAGGCTATATCATTTCGGTTAAAGGATTTTCGACCCAGAAAAACTTAAGGCTGTTTTGGATTGGCCCCTGCCAAATTCAGCGATTTTTGGGCTTTTCCAATTACTATAGGAAATTCATCCGGAATTTTTCCACCACTGTGGCTCCCATCACTGCGCTTACTAAGAAGGGAGTCGACCTATCTGTGTGGCCTCCGGAGGCCGTCTCCGCCTTTGAAACCTTGAAGAAAGCTTTTGTTTTGGCACCCATCCTTCGTCATCCTGATACTAGTCTTCCGTTTACGTTAGAAGTGGACGCCTCCGATTGTGGTGCGGATGCCATTCTCTCCCAGAGACTCTCCCCTCAAGATAAATTGCACCCATATGGATTTTTTTCGAAAAAGTTATCCCCTGCTGAAAAAAACTATGATGTCGGAAATAGAGAACTCCTGGCCATCAAGATGGCTTTACAGGAGTGGTGACACCTCCTGGAAGGCTCCCGCGAACCGATTGCTATTTTGACAGATCATAAGAATCTTCTCTATATCGAAAGTGCACGTCGTCTAGGATCTCGTCAAGCCCGCTGGGCACTTTTTTTTCAAGATTTAATTATACTCTATCGTACATCCCCGGCACGAAGAACATAAAAGCTGATGCCTTGTCCAGACAATTTTCCCCTGAGGAAAAATCCGAACAAACCCCAGAAACAATTGTACCTTCGACATGCATAGTCTACGCCAACTCTTTTGATATTCTTGAAAAGATCGTAGAAGCTCAGTCACAGATTCCGAGTGATCTAGAGGTACCGGTAGGAACCCTTTATGCCGCCCCCAAGTTTCGTCAGAAGATCTTAGAATGGGGTCACTCCGTCCGGTCAGCCGGCCATCCCGGCTTCAAGAGAACTTTGGATCTCATTAAGCGCACCTTTTGGTGGCCTAATATGGCAAAACTCATTCACGAATTTACACGCGCTTGTCCAGTTTGTGCACAGAACAAGACTCTTCATCAAAAGCCTTCCGGGTTACTCATGCCTCTTCCAGTACCTGATCATCCATGGTCACATATTTCGATGGATTTTATTGTAGATCTTCCGCCCTCCAGAGGTCTGACTACCATTTTGGTCATAGTAGACCAATTTTCGAAACAGGCCCATTTTGTTCCCCTCAAGGGTCTTAGGCAGATATTTTTACCAAACAAGTGTTTTGTATCCACAGGATCCCTACGTCCATAGTTTCTGACCGAGGATCGCAAATTCATATCAAGGTTTTGGCGTGCTTTCTCCAAGAGGCTTGGTATGGCCTTATCCTTCTCTTCAGGCTATCATCCCCAAACTAATGGGCAGACTGAGAGACTTAATCAAAGTCTTGAACAGTATCTATGATGCTTTATTTCTGATACCCAAGATAATTGGTTTGATCTATTACCGTGGGCGGCATTTGCTTCCAATTCTCTCCGTAATGAATCTACGCAAGAATCTCAGTTTTTCGTGAATTACGGCTTTCATCCAAGTCGGCTTCCAATCTCCAACACTCCCTCAGGAGTGCCAGCAGCCGATGAACGGGTAACCACGCTACAGAACTCTTGGATAAAGATCCAATCCGCACTCCCCAGCTCAGAGGTTCAAATCTCAAGCAGATCGTCGTCGTCAGCAGGCTCCCAATTACAAGCCAGGGGGCCGAGTCTGGCTTTCAGCAAAGAATATAAGACTGAAGATTCCTATCCTGAAATTGGTGCCTAGGTTTTTGGGCCTTTCTTGATTCAGGAACAAATCTATCCTGTCACGTTCCACTTACAGTTGCCTTCATCCATGAACATTCCCAATGCGTTCCATGTATTCCTGCTCGAGCCTTTCATTCAGAGCAATCGCTGCCCTGCAAAAGTACGTAAACCCAACCCTGTTATGGTCCAAGGACACTCTGAATTCAAGGTACAGTCCATTGTGGATTCCCGTATATCCAGGGAAAAAGTACAGTTCCTTGTACATTGGAAGGGCTGTGGTCCAGAAGAGCATTCCTGGATATCAAGGGAAGACATTCATGCTCCAGCTCTACTCAATCGCTTCCACAAGAAATTTCCACAGAAGCCTTGGATGGATCGTCCTGAGGTCGAACCCGAAGGGGGTGATACTGTAAGGAATCCGGGGACACGTCTCTTGTGGCGTGACCCCTCCTTACCCACTACCAGTACTGCAGCAGCTGCTGCCCCTGCCCCCCGTCGCTACCTATGCCGCCGCCCAGCGCATACCTTGAACTCTGCCGTCGCCACCTTGGATTCTGGCACTGGTGTTACAGACTCTCAGCTGTGCTTTACTACTTGCTGTGCTCTACTACTTCCTGGTCTCTCAGCCACTCACGAGCAGCTCCTCGACACGCCTCTGCTATGCCCCTCGTCCGGATTGGTCACTGTCGCTTTAAATATCCTGCTTTGCCTTCACTTCCTTGCTCTGCATAGCTCTTTGCTACCTGTGTTATCTGGAACCTGTGTCGTGCTCTCTTTGTGTTTATTCCCTACAGCTATTGACCCGGCTCGTCTGAATGCCCACTCTGGCTCCTGAACTCGGCTTTCCTACTGACTACTCTACTTCTAAGACCCTCGGACTCTGCTACGGATTTTGACTACGGAACTTTCTATATCCTCGGACTCTGAAAGTACTTGACCATTCTTTATCTACTTCCAGGCCTGGCCACGTTACTACGCCACATCCCGGACACGCCCCCTCTGCTGTGGGTGCGTATACTGTACATCCCACCTCAGTACAGGGGTCTGGTCTGCGGGCTGCACAGCGTGACACTCTTACATCGTCCACATCCCGAGAGGCGATGCGACAAGAACGTTCTCGGAAGGGTGTAGTGTCACTCAGCCTGATGGTGTGTTGGGCACTGCGGCTGCAACACAAGTCCATTTCATTCATGGAGAATACGGCCAGTTCTTCCAATTTGGCCATTAGCCGGTGTTTCCATTCGGCCGGTAGGGTTCAGTCTCCGAAGTTGAATGTCAGCTCGACTGGCTGTTCGGACACCGTGGCAGCATTCACCTGAGGCATCGTCTTCACTGGAGTGACGGGGTATATGCGGCCCAATCTTCATCCTGGATCGAAGGCCATGGGGTAAAAGGGAGATATTTTGAACGAACACTTTAATTCATCCAGGAATCTTGGCTGTCCATTCGTGCACTTCTGGTATCAACTTGTAGCCTCGCTGGGCATCTTCCTCCGGCGTGCTTTCCAGAGAAAAGAGGTGGTCGCCTCGTCTCGGTCATGGTAGTAGGTAGTCCTGCTTTCAGGTTGAAGAGATCTCCATGATGGTCTAGGGCAGATATCTTGCAACACTCCTCCAACAGGATGGGATGGAGAGTTAGGCTATCCAGAGGCAGTTCAGCAGCTTCTTGCAGGTAGGCCCTGATTATTGCCCGCACTATATCGGTGTTAGTTTCCAGGATAATCAGATAAACTGGGATGCTCTCGGGGCTCGGGGCATACTAGTGCCTCCACATCCATAGGGTGCGATTTGCCTGTGTTCAGCTGTAGTATCGCTAGTTGAACCTTCACTACCCCGTTGTCGGGATAATCCTCATCGCTAAGTCCTCTCAGTTTCAGGCTCTCCACTCACTGCAAGGGGCGGTGTTTGAGGTGTTGGTTATAGAAACCCTATACACGATGGTCACTTGGGACCCAGTGTCCAATATGCTGATGAATAGACACCATCCATGACAACGCGTATGATAGAGGCGGGGCCTACCTGACTGTAAGCGTCCAATGGTGGGGTTTAATCGTTGAGGCTTGGCTCAGAAGAAGTTTCGGCAGGAACGGAAGGTGTTTCATCCGATGTGACAGGGGTTTCGGCTGTGTTAACCCCGCAGATCATTACGTTGTTGTGGAAATTCTTAGTTGGAGTTGTTTTTTTCTTTCTCAGGGCATTCGTTGGAGAAGTGGCCCTTTCGCCCACAGCTGTAGCAGATGAGGCCACCGGGGCAGTGCGGGCCTTATAGGTAAGAGATACTCTCCCTGACGGCTTGGACTTGACAGCAGGGGGCTTGGATTGGGAGTCCTCCTCCGTACTATAGGGTTCCTTAACCTTCAGAGTGGATGCTCCGTTGGGTTCACCCTTGAGGGGCTTTTTGGCCTTCTTAGGGGCATGGAAGTGCAGCTGAACTTCGTGCTTCCTGACATGCCGCATTAAGTCCATGTAGCGGGGAGGTACTGTGGTGGCTGAAGCGGCCCGCATCACAAGGGCTATTGGGTGAGAAGGTAGTGCTCCTTTCAGCAGTTGCTTGAAATGGTACTGGTCCACTTCTGCAGCGGAAACAATATTCTTAGAGAGAAGCGTCCTCAGGGATAGTTGGAGCCTGCGGATGAAGGCAGACAATTCCTTTTCTTCCTTCTGGAGGAGAGCCTTGAACTGAGCAATGAGCTCATCTTCATCGTCTTCGCATGTGTAGGATTGGGTTAGCAGCTCCACTAACTCGTGAGCAGTAACTTCTCCCTCTGTGTCCCGATGCATGCGTATCAGTTGCGCGGCCGGTGATCATAGACACTCAACCAACCTCTGTCGCTTGACTGCTTCCGAGCACGACCACTCTTTTAGCACATGGAGAGCGTGTTCCCACCAAGCCTCGTGGAGGGTTCCGCCTGTTAGGGCATAGTTTGAGGGGTTGCTAGCCCAGGATATATGTGTGGGCACCCTTGTGGTAAAGTCTCTGGCTGGTATATTACCTGTGGGGCATCTTCAGGGTGTATTTCTTACTCTGTGGCTAGTAGCACTACACTTCCTTGGCGAGTAAGGTCATACTTCCTGCTAATAATCCTGACATGGCACATGCCAGGGGACCTTTGTAATTGGTTGCGAACAATGAACATGAAGGTGAGAGCAGGGACTCCTCCCACTGCGACCACGTGTCGCAGAGGTTCTTGGCGCTCTAAGGCCCAGTCATGGACCTGCTGCTGCGTGGGCGTAAACATGGTGATTCTGAGAACTGCACAAAATTAGATGGTTGAGTAGGGCACCCCAGGTCTGAGATCTCAGCAGCGCCTCCAAATGTAGCGCACTTTCTCCCACCCCCTGGGTGATGTGGCTACGGTGTATGGGTGTGGTGCAATACCTGATGGTGCCCAGGAGATCTGAGACTCCGCTGCTGTGAACCTGGGGTACACCTGAGTGGAGCTCGGTAGCGTCTCCACCTGTACGGGATTCTAGCATGTGGAATTCCCCCATTACAGGACACATAAAGAATACACACTTGGTAAAGGTGAACAGTTTTACTATATGCAGCTAATATAGTTATAGCCTACCCACCAGGCCCCGCACGGCCGTACCTTCCAATACTACGCCCCCTCTCGGTGGAGTCACTGCCCTCCCAAAGTACCTAGGTGCCCTTGGGCACTCATCCAACCCGGTGTCCACAAGGTCAATCCCCCCACCCAAAATGTGGTACAGCGCTGCCCACTAAAGTGTTGTTGGTGCACGTGAGGAGTTGGGTACCTGCTGGCTGTGTTCACACCCTGGCAAGCAGATGCTGTAGCTGATGATGGGATCCACAGATCTGTTGCCGTAACCCGTGAAGCCTCCGCCTCTACGTTGTGTGGGTCCATCGTGGATGGTACCACTGTATGCAATGTCTCTTGGTTGCAGGTGTCTAGTTTCAGGTCACGTGAGGCCAGGATGCAGCCGCGTCCTGGCTGTGTCCCTCACTCTGGTACTACAGGGGCAGTGTCCCTATCTATGGGCCTGTCCTTGTAGCAACCACAGCTGAGGGGAGTCGTGGCCTTGCTGGGGCCTAATGGGGGGTATCTGGCGCAGACACCTGCACACACAACCTACCCCTTCCTTGTCCCAGCTCCGACTGGCATGGTCCCTGGTGCGCTAAATGTAACTAATCACTGCAGCCAAGATTCAGACAACCTTATTGGCTTCTTGCAACCATGTGATCTGCAGCCCCTGGGGCTGCTGGGGATTGTAGTCCCCTGCTGAGCTACTTTCTGGCATTGCTGCCTCTACTGGGTGTTCTGCGCACGCGCATGCCTACTCCTACTGGCCGCCGCACTTAGAGCCTCTCTGCGCATGTGCAAAGCTCACCACGCACGCGCGCGCAATCAATCATGGCGGCGCCCTGCCTAGGGGAGCCACAGGAGCCTCTGGCGATGTGCTTGCCTGCAAACCTCCCTGCATCTACCGGCACGTGCCAGATGTATCCGCACCCCTCTGATGCCGATCGGAAGGTAGAGAGGGGGCAGGGGAAACCGAGAGGGGACATGGGGAGCCCAGAGGGTCTTGTGCTTTTTATAATGTGTGTTTTTTACTGTGTTTATTATCTGGTTCAATTTATGTCTGTCACCAGTAAATTGTTTGCAATCTAAATATTTGGATTCTTGGTGCTCTTCTTTTGCTTTTTTTATAGTTTATTTCTGGAATATTTTTTTGTGATCGTTTTAGCTGCACTTTGACATTTTCTCCTACGTAGCTCAATGTTGATAAGAGAAACAAGCAAATTTGTTCAATTCAACTAACCGTCAGACCCACTGTTGGCCGGGTTTATGTCATCTTAAATATATGCTGATTATATTCATATAAACCTAATGTGATTAAAACTCTGGTCCACAAAAGCTGTAGAACTACATTTGAATATATTACTGCAACATATCAATTTGCATCTTTCAGAGCTAAATTATAGAAAGGTCAGAACCTGTCCATGTTTGCTTTGTGAAAATTCATGAGATTTAATAAGAAATTAGAGAGTGAGGGAAACATATCAGTAATAGCTATTTGTACATTCCCAGGGTCAAAAAAATGTATACTTTCTTATGTAAATATTGGCCAAACAATTCGATTTTCTCCAGTATTCATCTACATTTTCAAAAAATAGTCGACTGTTGAAAAAGCTGCATTTTAAAGGTGATCGCTTTGGTTCCTTTTTAATATGTTCTGCAGTTGTCTTTTCCTTCACTTGAAGACACAAGCTCCCATCATCTGAATAGGACTGAAGTATACCATAACAAGAGGAAGATTGTTTGACCAGCATATTGAATAGAGGTGTAACACCCTTTCCCTTCTTCTACGGGAGATTTGGCTGATACACTGGCGACACACTTTATTCGAGCTTGGCTAGTCCCACGAATTCGGGTATACCCGGGTGTATTGAGGTTTGTGACTGTTTTCTGCCCGAGTGCATTGAGGTATTTTCCAAGCAGGGATTGAAGCATTTTATTCCCGCTGGCTGCAATACTGCACAGTATATATATATATACTGCATTACAATTCATGAATTTATGCCATCTGGTAGACACGCGAAGCATTGCAGCCTATTAAATTCTAATCATTATCATTTAACAGATCAGCCGCCCATCAGCCAGGCATGAACCCAGGCTGGGAAGGCAAACGCAACGGGGCTTGTCAGAGGTGAGGAGCGGCGCATTCCAGGTATCTGCCAGGTACATACCGGGTATTTGCTCGAATAAAGTGTGTCGGTGCAGTATGGGTGTTATGGTGCTCACCTGTTAGGCTTATGTAGCCTAGGCTGGTCCAGACTACCTCTTTGCCCTCCTGTCACGTAAGTCTTGATGGCTGCAGGCTGTGGCAGGCTATCCTGTGGGGTTCTCCCTCCCCCTCCGTGCAGCCTCTCTGAGTGGCAGGAGTGGAGGTAACATTTGGTCTGTGTGTAGCCAGTCATGGTGCAGACCTTGTGCCCTTCCCTTCTCTGACTAGAGAGGAAGCACTTCAAATTGTAGTCAGTGCTAGTCCCTCTCTGTTGGGAGTGAGACGTGCTAGTCAGCTCCCCTAGGAGCTGATATATTCTACCAAGAGATTACAAGGCCCAAACTATCATTAGGCCTAGTACAATCAAGAGGCTTAGGATCCTGCTTCAAAGATGCATTGCTGTAATACCATCTGCAGTGGATCCGCCGAATAAAGGATCCAGTTTTATATACTCCCTGCCTGAGTCTGCAGTCTATTGGGCAGGGGAGTAAGCTTGTTCAGTGCCATTGCTGGGACTGTCTCCTGCTATGCCAGAGCCTGCAGTGGCTGGAGGCGCTGTCACCCACGAGAGAAGGACCCTAAGATCACCAAAAGCTTGTCCGGTTACAACACACCATCGCAGACACTCAGTTCTCCTGAACCCTCACAGGTATGCACGCACCATGTTACCTGTAGCCAGCAGTAAATCTTCCATAGAGGGGGGGAAGCTGGGTTACAATTGGAGGTGCTGCTGAGATGCAGCAACAGGGCAGGCATTTAGAGACTTTGCAGCCGACAGCAGTGAAAGAGGCCGGGGTCAGGCCTCTGATGCTCCACCAGGGACCCTGGGCACCCATCTGCATTAAAGAAGGGGGGGACCACTCTCTGAAGGGAAATCCAGGGAAGGGGTTGCCTAGAGCTTTACCAAGGACAGAATGTGTTGGGGCGTACCCTGAAGACATATTACCAGGGAGCGTGTAGACCCTTCATCAAGTACAAGACAGGGACGGGCCCTTTCAGTTGTAACCAAATACTGTGTGGTGCTCTAAAATCAGGTCAGATCACGCTGAATATACAGTAGCTTCATAAATCAGTCAGATTGAATTGAGGTCCGCACTGGTAGCAAGATATCAAAAAACATCAAAGTCCCAAATTGGAAAAAATCCCACTAGGTACTGCGGTAAGGATTCAACACACTCTGGTGTCCAGACACAGATACATAAATATAGAATGGGAATCATGAATTATGAATTGGGCAATAACCATGGACTCACGTGATAGTGCAGCGTCCTGGTCTTTGAAGCCTGTCTCTCCTGGGGTACATCCGCTTGATAGTAGTAACAGGAAAAACAAAGGAAAAAACAGAGCACTACTTCCATAGAAAAAATTGATGACAGAGAATGCGTTCCCATGAATAAAAAAATAGTACTTTTAATGGATCATAAAAGAGACATACAAGGACAAAAAGCCCACACCTACTCGTTTCGCACCGAAGCGCTTTGTCATGGTGGGGAAAGTGCACTTACCGGAGTGTTTAAATGCCGAATCCATGTACCGTTGCCACCAATCCCCTTCACTTCCTGATGCATCAAATGACACGTGACGTGTGACGTAAGCGCGCTAGATGTGGAGGATTGAGAACAAACACAACTTTATTAACAAATGTAATGAACAAAATGAACACTCCAGTCAAACTAATGCAACACACAATATAAAAACAAGAAAGAACTGACATAAACAGCAGTGTGTGTATAATTGCTAATTGAATCATAATGTGATGCACATAATTAACTCAGAGCCAGATTAAAGAGTCAGGCAAAAAGAGTGAAAAAGAGTATGTCAGATGTAGTATACACCTATTGGAAGTGAATGAAGATGAACTAATTGGAATATATAATTAAAACAAAGTATTAAGGAATGTGACAGTATAATCAATCACCCATCACATAAGGAACATTGTTCCATCACTAAGTGTCTACAACAATATAAATAATACAAAGTAATATAATAATTATTACAGGCACTTTCTATGACAAAACAACAAACCACAAACGAAGGGATAATTGAATAATATTATAATAAAAAACACATAAATATTCACTTAAAACAAAATATTCCACTGCAACAATAAACTAATCCAATCCTAAATATTGAAAAGGAAAAAACGAGAACATATACATCATTTCAATATACATCTCTCCATAAGATATTATTAGATATCAATATAAGGATATTAAATCTTATATATCAATTTTACATATTCCTTAAAATTGAAAGGAGTACATAATTGTTGTTGGAGAAAAGCAATATAATAAGTATATAAAGTAAATGAACTCTGCATCCAATATTATATAATATACTGATGTGGACATATACAATTTCAATTCTCACAAACTAAATCTTTAAAAAAGAAAAGAAGAGGTGAAAGTAAGTATATGTGCATCAGAATGCAAAAACATTAAATGTGTATATAAATGAATTCCCATACCCATATACTGCTGCGGCCGAGTTTATTCGAGCATTTGCCCGTTCTCGGCCGCAGCAGTTACCTGGCGCGCGCCGGAGGGTGCCGGGCGCGCGCCGAAGCAGCGGAGGAGAGGCCCGCCGATCGCTGCTTCCCCCTCTCCTCTCCGGGTCCGCCGGGTCCCCCGGAACCCCCTGCCGCCGTCCCCCACATCGCGGGACACCAGGGCTCCCTCGCGTCTCCAGGGCATCGGAGACGCGCGGCACGCCGAGGGGCTGCCACTTGCAAGCCGGGAAATCTCCCGGCTTGCGGAACTGGCCACACTTCAATAAAGTGTGTCGCCAGTGTAGATGAGTTTTAATGCAAAAAAGGACCCAAATCCCAATCTGAATTCAAACCTTGGGGAACTCTAGTTTTTAAAGTAAAAATCCAAAATAATTCACATTTGTCCAATAGGTTCATTCTGTTACCACCCCTAGTGGGACATGGTACATGTTCTATATCCATATATGTAAATGTATCTAGATTTCCCAGAGGGCAATTTGTAAAATGTAGAAAAATTGGATGAGTGACATCTTTTTTAGTAATGAGGTGTAAATGTTTGAGAATGCGAACCTTTAGGGCCCTGGAAGCGCGTCTTATATATTGCTTGCCACATCCGCAATTTAAGAAGGTAAATGACGAATGTGGTGTTGCAATTAATGAAGGACTTAATATCAAATGTAGAACCAGTAGATGTACAGTAGAAAGAAATTCAGAACTTGATTGCATATGCTTGCAAGATTTACATTTTAAACATTTGAAACTGCCCCCTGGTAAATTGCTAATATTATGTTCTTGTGTTGAAAAAAAACTACATGGCACGTAGTTAGCTATAGTTTTTGCTTTTTTGAAAACAAATTTCGGACCTTCTGTGTAAACTTTACATCGTTCAGGGTCTGCTGACAAGACATAAAAAAAACACACTTGTGTGATGCTCTAAACACAGGATAGATATTGCTGAATCAGCATAGACATAAAGGCATTCAATGATGTACCCTTCTGGTAATTCAATAATAAGCACTAGAATCTTTCACCCTTGATGTAAAAACTGGAACAATCCCACTTACAGTAGCACTGAGGTAAGGATTGATCACTTGCTAGTGTCCAGACAAATGTATACATCACTAATGAGAGATTGGAATAAATGACTCACATATAGCTGTGCTTTTCTTGGAGGTCAGCTTCCATCTGTCCTGGGGTACCGGCGTGCGACCGCTCAGAATGAGCAACAGGTAACAAAAGGAAACAGAGCACTACTGGTACATCTTCATTGAAAAAAGCGTTAAGCAGATGAAACGAAGTCCCAGAGTTATGAAAAATGTATTGATTGAAGGAAACAAACATAGAAAATAGGCCTGTTTTTCTATGTTTGTTTCCTTCAATCAATACATTTTTCATAACTCTGGGACTTCATTTCATCTGCTTAACGCTTTTTTCAATGAAGATGTACATGTAGTGCTCTGCTGTTTCCTTTTGCAATCTGCTGACAAGACACCCCAATGTTTTCTAAAGATGTTTTTAATTTGATTAGCTTGCACATTATGTTGTGTGATAAACATTGAGGTTTCAGACACCGGATTTCCTCTTTGTTTGGTTTGTAATAATAGGGTTCTATCCATTGAATCCACCTCTTCAAAAATTCTCTTTAGATCACGAGGTGAGTAACCTCTGGCTTCAAATCTAGTCAACACATTTCTAGATTGTTTCAGAAAATCATTATTGTTTGAACAAATCCTCTTGAGTCGAATTAGTTGACCCTTGGGTAGTCCTCTTATTAAGGTTTTGGGATGGCAGCTCCCTGCCCTCAAGAAAGTGTTTCGTGAAATAATTTTCCGGAAAACATCAGTATAAATATTCATGTGCATATCAATGAATAAAAATAAGTCTAAATGTTGAATGTGATGAAAATCATAATTGTGGGTAAAGTGAAGTTTTAAATCATTAACATTAAAATAATCAATAAATGATAAAAGTGTATTAGTGTCACCATTCCAAATTAAAATTAAGTAATCTATTTACCGCTTATAAAAAGTGATAAACTGTCTGAAGGGGTGTCACGGGGAGACTCCAGGAGCGGGTAAGACCGGTGGCCAGAACAGCGGGAGCAGGCAAAGATTTCTGGGGTCACGGGCCGAGGTCGATGGCAAGAGGCAAGTCAGATCATCGTGGGCAAGCAGGGGTCGATGGCAGGAAGCAAGCAGGATCGTCGGGGGCAATACGCAGAGGTTCGGCAACAGGAAGGCAGGAGCAGAACAGGGGAGCAGAACGGGAGCAGGAACAGGGCATGAGAGCAGGAACTGAGACTAAGGAGCAGGGACAGGTCTGGGTCTTGCTAGCAGGAAACAGACTGGGCAATCTAGTTAAATAGCAAAGGCCTTTAATATGAACAGGACTCCAATACAGAACAGGACTGGTACAGGAACAGATACAAGAACAAGCTGCGGCAGAAGCATGGGCAAAGGCATGGAGTCTGACACAAAGCAAAGGCAACGGCAGAAACAGGACAGAGAACAGGAGCAACAAGAGGAGACAGACAGAAAAACCCCAGATCAGACAGAAAGCAGCAGCACACCCGGTGGACAAGGAAAGGAACTATGGCTAGGAGCAGGATTTCTAGGAGACCCTGACAAGGGGTTTCCATCTCCAAACACGTGGACCGACTCCCACCAACCTAAAAATAGGTTGGCATAGGAGGGGGCAAAACTAGTGCCCATAGCGGTACCACGTGTTTGGAGATAGAAAACCCTGTCAAACAAAAATAATTGAGTTAATAAAAGTGTATGGCGTTTAAACTAAAAGTGCTCTTTGCAGGTGATAAATCCGAGTGTTCCAAATAAAACCTGACAGCTGCCATCCCATGATGATGGGCTATAATCGTATATAGAGACGTTATCTCAAGGGTCACCCAGATGTAATTTCTTTCCCATTTGATGGAATCCAATTGTGCCAAGAGGATTTGTCTTTGATATAAGAGGGGAGTGAACAGACAGGTGCTTGCAAATAATGATCAACATATCCCGATACACCATCTCCCAAAGATCCAATACTAGAGACTATTGGCCTCCCCAGAGGTGAGACAGCTTCTACAGTAGATACTGAACAATTGGTGGAAAGCTAGGCACATGCGCATTGGAACCTTCTTGAATCGCATATGCGTGTCATCACATGCGCATGTGAACAGGAGACGCCCCCCGAGAAAATTATTGGTGGGACTGACTGTGGGAACTTCTTTAGGGGACTGACTGACCATTACAGTAAAACTTGTACTTTTGTTTTTCCTCAGAAAAGAAAACTTTGTCATCTCATGCGGAAAACGGCAAATGGAGGGATTTCGATTGATAATATCGCTTTGTGTAAAAAAAAAACACATACCGGAGTGAACAGTTTAGTGGCCGTTGTTATTGATTAGGATAGAATACTGTAACTGAGAGCTTCATAGAAAACCTGAAACAGTATGCTGTTGTTTTCAGACCGTATACAGTACAATACTTTTTTATATATACTGTATAATAAACCCGAAAAATAAAAAGTATGCATTTATTCTACATGTATTCCAGTATGTAGACGGACGTTCACAGAGGTACACAATGGGAGGCTTTATAAGGTGAAATTATAATAGGTTTTATTGTGCCTTTTCCTTCTCATCAGGAAATTATCCAAACACAGGGGCGGGGAACAAAGCTTCTATCCACTTGGGAGTATTTCTAGTGAAATCCTATGCACTTAATTCACATCTCCGTCAGTTAAGCATTTCTCCCAGCCCCCAAACACACATAGCATGCAATAAGCAGATATAAGCAGTCTTTTAAGAATGAAAGTCTTATCTGTTAGCTGTGGTTGAGTAAGCTTCTCTGTTCTCCTGGAACCACACCCATGCGTGCACAGAAAATATCAGCATCCAGGTTTAGAAGTCTTATTTGGTGTCTTGCAATCAGCTATGCTGGGCAGAGCTCAAGACCGGTCAGCTCCAGAGATGTGTGTTCTCCTGAACAGTTTCTCCTGTGAGACTCAAGAACACTCTGCTCTGTCTCTCGAAAGTTCAGCTCTCAGTCAGAGCTAAGGAGTCCCACTTCCTGTCTCACAAGACAGGCTTTTGTAAGCAAATCTAAATCAGGCAGGTGGTGTTTAGTAATTAACTACCAGCAATTAACCACCACTCTGCTAGATTAAAGGCACATTACTGAACAGGAATAAGTCCCCTGTTACAGAGTACATATGTGTATTCTGTACCCGTACAGCATGTATTGTTTTAATACTCTTGTGATGTACTGAGCATGCCTACAGTATACAGTACAGTACTGTACAGTATGCCCGGACAGTACTGTACAGTATGTTCTAGAAACACTGTATTTTGTTACAGTATAAAAGGAGACAATGGAACAATTTAAAACAAATCAACATTTTCTTTTATTGGTGGAGTAAGTAAAACATTTATTTACAAATACAATTTAAAAACATTTAAAGTGTACAGCAATTCAAAACATTTACAGGTGTATGGTGCACTGCTAGTAAAAACATTTATGTACAGAAAGTCAAAACATTTACAGTAGGATGGTGTACAGTACAGTAAGTCAGGCCTGCACAACTCCAGTCCTCGAGGGTCGCAAACAGGCCCGGTTTTCAGGATATCCTGAAAACCGGGTCTGAATGCGGCCCTCGAGGACTGTAGTTGTGCAGGTCTTGTTAAGTAAAAAAAATCTTTATTAATAAATTTTAAACACAGAACATCTCCTTTATTAAAGTACAGAAAGTCAAAACATTACAGCACAACAGTATGGTGTTAGTAAAAAATTCTTTATTAATAAATTTAAAACAAGGATGGTGTGCTGAATAGCAAGTCAGGCCTTCACAACCCAGTCCTCGAGGGCCGCAACAGGCCCGGTTTTTCAGGATATCCTGAAAATCGGGTCTGTTGCGGCCTCTCGAGGACTGGAGTTGTGCAGGTCTTGTGTAAGTAAAACATTTCCTTATTAATACAAGTTAAAACAAGCAACAAGTCAAAAAATAAACAACATTTGAACAGTCACGCAAATTCGATCCCCACCAGATTGTCCTTCCAGGGCCGATGCCTTGTATGACGCAAAATGCCATTAATGGAGTCTCACGATTTTCATTACAGGATCTGTAATTGAAAAATAGCGCCGCAATTCCTCCACAATAGTCCTTCTTAAATTTTCAGGAAGCGCCCTTTTTTCGCGATTTCCTTCGTAGTTTACATTGTTGGCCCACCCGCAGTACACCAAGTAGGACACGGGGTGCTTGAAAATTAACATGGCATGCTTCTGGGGTAAACCAGCACTCATCACAGTATACTTCTCCCTGAGTGGATTGGGCAGCTCGCGCAGGATTATGTCGGGTACTGTATCGATGCAAGCATATGTGGGTTGGATTCTGGGAGCGGGTGTTCTTCTGGGAGCGGGTGTGCTTGTGGCGGCAGGCGAGGGTAGGTTGTCTGGGAGGATGCTTTCCTCCTGTCTTGGTCGCCGTGTTGTCTCCTGGCGTGGTCTTGACGGGGTTGTCATGTCATCCTCGTCAACGGCATACATGTACACATATTCTTCTGGTGGACGGGGTGCGCATGGTGATGGAAGGCAGTCGAAGGTCCAATTCATCCCATCCATGCCACCCTCCTGCTCTGGCGTCGGAGATACAGGGGCATGAACTCCGAGCAAATTATCTATCCCCGCTTTGTCAGTCTATATCTTCTCCATCCGTTGATCCATCTTCTAAATCCGTTGATCCATCTTCTCCATCCGTTGATCCATCTTCTCCATCCGTTGATCCATATTTAGCATGGTCTCTAAAAGAAGATCTATCTTTACCAGCATAGTAGAGTTCCCAGGGATATCGACACTTAACCCATTCAGCATGCGGTCTAACGAGCTGGATCTTGTGCATGGGGTGCTGTGGACATCTGGGTGGATGGGTGCTACGGAGGATGAGATGGGGGTTCCCTGGAGAGAAGCGGCAGCATCGTCGAAGAGTAGTGGAGAAGATGGCCTGTGGGTTTCCAGGAGAGCAGCGGCGGCGTCGTGGACGAGTAGTGGAGAAGATGGGCTGTGGATTTCCGGGAGAGCAGCGGCAGAGTCGTCGAAGCGTAATCGAGGAAGTGGCCTGCGGGTTCGATGGGTTGGCTGCCATTTGTTTTGCTTTGAGTGTACATCACCGAATTTCTTCTTGACATAATAAGGCTTACGTGTATTAAAACCCTTAGCCTTTGGGGTCAGCAGAAGGTTTTCTTTATTAGCCTTAGCCTTTCGCTTTGGCGTTGGCTTGGAAATGGCTCCCGCCTTTCGCTTTTTCTGCATGACAGGCACGGCAGAAGCGAGTGTGTTCCTGCATCCGTAGAATCGGGGTTGATCCATGGAAGCAGATGGCACAATGCAGTATCTGGACAAGGGAAAGTTCAGATACAGATCAGCGAGTGGTGGGCTATGCAAAGTGTGTAACCTTTTATGCATGGCAACGAGGTACAGGTGTTAAAAGTGGGCGTACTCTAATGTGAGTCATTAACGTATAAATACACCATCCATTTTGTGGATTCACTGCACATTGAATACACATCGACTAAACATCGAATATACATTCTTGTGCTTGTATTTCTTTCTACTCGCAGCAATGCCTGTTAAAAAGATTTCAAAGGATCTCAACATGAGAATTAAGGAGATGTACACGAGCGGACAATGAATTGCAGATATCCAATGCTGGTTAGCTGCTTCTGGCCTTGTTGTACCAACAACCACCGTGTGCTATCATGCACGCGGTAAGACCAAACAATGCACGAGGACACCAACGGTAACTAACGCGTAAGTATATTTATATAACTATATAATACAGTATATCTATCTATTATTGTTTATACAGAATTGCTGATTAATATTACTATATATTATAGATCTATCTAATATTATAGTTATTTCTGTTTATTTATATTACTACAGGTATAGGCTTGGTGTGATAAGACATAACCTATAAATATATTTATCCTCTACAACACATTGCCACAGGGTACATGTCAATGTTAAATCTTAAGTCTATTTCTAGATGTCTATGACATCACAACAGCTTCTGTGGTGTAGTGGTAGATCTCTTAACCAACATATGAAAGGGTCCTGGGTTCAATTCCTGTATGAAATGGTATAATTAATTTTTTTAATAAATTATTATTTTAATTATATTGTATAATTTATAAATATATAATTATTTATTATTCTTTATTAAGTAATAATTATTTATTAATCAATAATGATGTATTAATAATAATTCTTTATTAATAATTCATTATTAATCATTCTTTATGATTAATTATGTAGTATTAATAAGTATGATTATTAATTATTATTATTATCAGTTAATTAACTAATTAATAATTATTACTAAATACTTAATAATTATTAATACTTACTTATTAATAAAACGTATTAATACTTAATAATTATTAATAATTAGTAAGTATTAATAATTGTTATTAATAATTAAATATTAATAATTACTAATTAATACTTAATAATTATTAACACCCAATTACTAATAATAATTATGAATACTTATTTATTAATAACAATTATTAATACTTACTAATAATTAATAATTAAGTATTAAAACGTTTTATTAATAATTATTATTACTAATTGGGTATTAATAATTATTAGGTATTAGTAATACTTATTAATTAGTAAAAATTATTAATTGTTAATGATAATTAATAATCATACTTATTAATCATAATATAATTAATAATAATAGTATTATTAATGAATAATTATTCATACATAATTATTAATATAGAATTATTATTAATACTTAATACATAATTATTAATACATAATTATTACTTAATAAAGAATAATAATAATTATATATTATTTATAAATTATACAATATAATTAAAATAATAATTTATTAAAAAATTTAATTATATTATACCATATCATATCGGAATTGAACCCAGGACCCTTCCATATGTTGGTTAAGAGTTCGACCACTACACCACAAAAGCTGTGTGATGTCATAGACATCTAGAAATAGACTTAAGATTTAACATTGACATGTACCCTGTGGCACTGTGTTGTAGAGGATAAATATATTTATAGGTTATGTCTTGGCACACCAAGCCTATGGTGTAGAGGTAAGAAGCAAGGCATTGGTATCAGAAGGTCCCGAGTTCAATCCCTGCATGTGTTTTGTACAAAATGTTTTAATGTTTTAATGTTTTAATGTTTAATTGTGTCTGTGTCTGGTAGTCAACAAAGCATTGAATTGAATGTTTAAAAAAAATGGCACGCAACGGCAAGAAAGCAGAGCAGAAAGATATGATCACGAGGACAGCAGGAAGAGGAGAGCACTGGTAAGGCGGCAAAATGGAGGAGAATTAAATCTGTAATGAGGAGGCTCGAGAGCTGATGCCGGTGAAATTTTAACGCGATCCCGTTGTAACGCGGTCTTGGGGTTGTAGACCCCAAGGACCGCGTTATAACGGGGTTCAGCTGTATATAATACAGTATATCTATCTATTATTGTTTATATTGCTGCATATTTATATAACTATATAGTATAGATCTATCTAATATTATAGTTATTTCTGTATATTTATTTAACTATATAATACAGTATATCTATCTATTATTGTTTACTGTAAATGATGTGCTGTACTTGTGGCCTACTGCACTGTAACTTACCGGATTGTTTTTTTTCTTTACACTGTAGGGAGACAACTCTTCTGGTCGACAAAATAAGTGAAGAGAATGATGAGAAGAGTGCCTTAAGGGTCAAATACACTCTGCTGTAAAATCACAATCTCACTGTATCCGACACCAGCATAAAGAAGATGAGACGCAGAATTGGATTGGAAATATGGACGTGTGTGGTTAGTACTGAACAGTATAGGAGGTTAAAGTGTTGTTTAAGAAACTGTACTGTACCTATAAAATATTCCTTGTCATTACATAGCGTACCCTATGATAAGTGATGTTAACAAGATCAAGAGAGTGGTCCAGGCCCAGACATGGATCAACAGTGGAGAAACTTTCCAGGATTGCATCTTCACTGACGAGTCTACTGTATCGCTAGAGAGATTTGCCACCTTTGCATTCCACAAAAAAGGTCGCATATCTATGAAGCCGCGTCCAAAACACCCAGTGAAGATGCATGTGTGGGGTGCCATCTCTAGGCGTGGACCAGGATGCATTGTCATCTTTGAAGGTAAAATAAGTCACACGCTTTTGCCTTATGCACTGTACTGTACTAGTGTGCAGTTTTTTGAGCACTTTTCTTTTCTTGTTATAGGAATCATGAATAAAGCTTTTTTCCAAGAGCAAATTGTGCCTGAGATTGTGGAATACATCACACGTGAGTTCCCAGATGGTCACCGTTTCTACCAGGACAACGATCCGAAGCTCCCCCGCGTCAACAGCGCATATTCTTGAGCGCGGTATCAACTGGGTAAAGACGCCAGCGAGTAAGTGCAGTAACCGTGTCTCATTTTTTCCCACTGTTTTTACTGTGTATCTCTTTAACTAATTGTCCTTTTTTCCCCCCTCCAATGGCAGAAGACCAGACTTCAATCCTATCGAAATGGTCTGGCATCAGCTGAAGGATCATATCCGAATAGTCGTGAAACCCTCCAAAAAGGATGAGTTGGCACAAGGCATAATGAGTTTTTGGAACGATGTACTCACCGTGGAACGATGCAATAAATATATTGACCATATTGCGACTGTGTTGCCCATTGTGATCGCGTGTAATGGGCAAGCATCAGGAAGGTAGTATGGTATAGTACTGTACTGTAGTATGGTAAGTACAGGCACACCAAGTACAGTATGATACAGGTAAGTATGGCACATATTTTTTCTTTCCTGAGAGAGCAGCACTAGCCATCTGGTTACAAAGTAATTAACAGTAGTTACATTATACAGTAGTTCCAGTATAGACTAGTTTGACAGTACTATCTGCATACTGTAGTCCAATATGGAGTAGCTATACAGTACACAATACCATAATACAGTATGCACATAACTGCACTCATTTTTTCATTTCTTGTCTTTTCAGAGAAAAAAGGATGGACAGGGGGAGGGGGGGTATGATGTGTAAATTTTGTGAACTGTGTGTACAGTAAAGTGTATCTAAAGTGCAGTCATGATTTACACAAAACCTCCCCTCTCTCAATGAACTACACAGAATGAGGAAGAAGATAAAAACGGAAAATTTGTATTACTGTTTTTATTATTATCAATGTGCATTATTCATGATTATCCACTGGCCCTCAATTTTCAACTGTGCGGTACTATTTTGTTATTTCTCTTCGGCATACTTCAATAGTGTATCTACAGTCATGATTCCCACAAACCCACCCCCCTCTCTCAATGATTATTTGTATTTTTCTTTCCTAATAAAATACATATTTAATTACATCAAGATTTTATTTCTTTGAACTTTAAATTCACTGTGAATGTGTGTGTGGGGGGGGGGGATTCTTCAAGAAGACATACAGTTTTAATAATTGGTTACCTTTGTAATAATTGGTTACATAATCAGATTAACATAAGGGAAAGCCAACAATAGGAAAATTAACGAATGGTCTGAGAGAGGTTGAAAAGCACAAAGACAAGCTTATGAAAATGAATGGTTTTCGAGAGGTGTCGATAAGAGGTTGAAATCCTTGGTCGAGCCTTGTGTGTGTCTGCGGGAGTGAGGGGGGTAAAGCTGCATGAAGTATTAGCTGTACTGTAGTTCAAAGACATGACATATTTTCAACAGGCAAGTCATCATAATAATTTTATCCCCACACCCCCAAATACATAAAAACAACACAAATCAATCATGTGCAGTCAAACGCAGTGTCGCAGTCAAAAGCGACAGCACAGAATGAATATCGTAATATCAAGATGGTTTAGGCAGGCACATGTTCATGTTGAGAAAATAAAAATAAAAAATGACGAGAAAAAAAAATATTTTTTGTTTTTTGGTCACTCTTGAACTTTGCAAGCAAGCAGTGGTGAAGTTATAGGCGCATGCGCAGTAATCATCAGCTAGCTCCCTTCCCAAAGAGGATTACACACAGGCGCAGAGAGGTGATGCTTGGCTCGGGACGATTAAAAGCACAAAGACAAGCTTATGAAAATGAATGGTTTTCGAGAGATGTGGATAAGAGGTTGAAATCCTTGGACGAGCCTTGTGTGTGTCTGCGGGGGGGAGCGGGGTAACACTGCATGAAGGATTAGCTGTACTGTAGTTCAAAGACATGACATATTTTCAACAGGCAGGTCATCATAATAATTTGATCCCCACACCCCCAAATACATCAAAATCACACAAGCTACAGCACCGATTGAATATCGTAATATCAAGATGGTTTAGGCAGACACATGTTAAGAAAATAAAAAATAAAAATTATGAGAATTTTTTTCCCACAATGAGCATTAATAATCAACACAGAAGAATAAATCAAACCAGGCTCTGCACTGCACTGCACTGCACGTTACACACGCAGGAATGTGATGACAGGAATGTGATTGAAGACAGAATGCCATCCATTCAAAGGAATGGTGTGGGAGAGATAAGAAGTTGAAATACCCTGCAGTGCAGTGCAGTACATTAGCCTGTGTGTGTGCAGGGGCGAGCGAGGGGAGAGCGTTATATACGCAGAAATGTGATACTGTTACAGTACAGTACACGCCTATGCATTTCAACAATGTTCAAATGAGACATACAGCACTGTACATGTATGTATAAATATGCAAATTTACAATTACTGCGTGCGCATATGCAGACTGTGTACTGACGTAGGTTGAACTGCTACAGTATTAGACTTTGAAGACAACAGCTCTCGAACGCCCACCTGAGTTTTTAGACGGTATTGCAGTATTACAGACAGCGCTAATAATATGCTAATATTACGAGCGCTAAAATACCGGAACATATTCCGGAAAAAATATATATATACTGCATCTGCCCGCGGTTATCAGAGTTGCGCCGCTATGACCGCATTAGGATAAAGGCGGCCGCAGCTGTATATTCTCTATATTATAAACTTTCCAATGTCTCTGTCTATCGTCATAAGGTAAATAAACCTATGTCAATCATCACTTTGCCTGAAATGTTGATTGTGTGTGGTACTTGCCCGTGCAGGCATACAATACACATCAATGGCCAACAGCAAAATTATTTTACAGTATCTTCTTTTGCTGTTATGAAGACAAGGGTGAAGGAGTATGTTGTAGCCAACAGCTGTATTTCTTCATGAAAGTCATTCATCTGTTTTGTGTTTCAGTTCTCGAAAAGAAAACAAGTTTTACATGTTTGCTATTGATTTTATTGTAGATTTTCATTTTTCATAGCAACACAATGTAGCCCCCCAACACAACATCCCCACAATACAATAACCCAACACCACAACAGTGAGTCCCCCGAAGTACTGAGGGTGCCCTGGGCACCTGTAACCCGATGTCCACAAGAGCAGATGTGCCTAAATGTGAGGAGTAGCGCTACCACCTTGTGTGTGTGGCCGTTGGTGCACGTTGAGGACCTTTCCTGGTCTACGGTCTAGACCAGGACAACCTGAAGATGGTGCCATCGGACCGCAATGTGATCCCACAATGTGTCTACTGGTTCCTCTTCGTCCACCTCTGGAGGGATCTCCTGTTGGAGTGTGTCCCTGTAATTGTCTCTGAGTAGGTGCCTACTACTTGTAGTGAGCTAAGGGGAAGAGGCCCTCTGTGGGCCTTCCCTGTAGTACCACAAGCTGAAGGGGCTCAGGGCCTAACTGGGGCATGCGGGGCAACTCTAGGCCTACTACCTCTCTGTTTGCCCTCCTTCCGACTGAGCGTGCGGTCCTTGCGTGCCAAATGTATCTAATCCCTTCTCTCCTGCCCCTGCAGCCCTATTGGCTGTACTGCCCCATGTGGTCTGCAGCCCCTGGGGCTGCTGGGTCTAGTAGTCCCTTTCTGCGCATGTGCAATCAAGATGGCTGCCGCAGCTGCGCATGCACCACGGGCATCCTGCACATGTGCGAGGAACCAAAATGGCGGCACCCTGTACCGGAGATGCCGCGGAGCTCCGGAGCACTAGGCACTCACTGCAGCTGTGCAGCTGTCTCCCCACCCCACGGACGAGAGGCAGGGAACCTGGCTACATCCTCCCCCTAGTGGAGAATCCAACGTCCCTGCTTGGGAACATCGTATACACACATAAGTTATATAATAAAAATGCAGAACGATTATACAACTTAACTGATGCAAACTTGAAACCAAGTTGAGCAGTTCCATAAACATTGCTATGATCGAAGCTAGCTTGCTCCGAGCCAGCTGCTGAGACTCATAGTGGGGTGCCCTTAATAATCATATGCCACTCTAGTAGGAGGGCGTCTCACTCGCTGGCTCCTGGCTTATGGGTTAAATGGATGGATTGTTGAAGCCACTGGAGCGGGTACATGAGACACGGAACCATTACCTGTTTCTCCTTCGGGAGGTGCCCACCAGTCTCCATTTGAACTAGCGGTGGTCCCTTCCATAGGATCCTGATTTGTTTCGTTCACTGACTCTGGGTTCTCGTCGCACCCCTCTGGCTCACTGGCCGTTGCTACAGTTTCTGGTTCGGGGTCACTTTCTCCCACTTGAGGAATAGGCAGTAAGTGATTTTGGTGCCAGACATTTACCCTGCCATCTGCGTCTCGGATTCTGTAGACAGGGATGCCTGCATATAGAACACTACTTCAAAGGGCCCTTCTCTCCAGCGGTTGGCTAGTTTGTGCTTACCGGTGATGCCCAGGTTTCATAGGAGAACGGCATCTCTGGGCTGAAGTTCCCGATATCAGACCTTGTGTTCATACCTCCGCTTGTTGCAAGCTTGGGCATACCGGGTGTAGTGATCAGTCACTACCAGAACATTCCCGATGCCCCTTGAGTCTGCCTCAATACAGAGAAAGTCCATGCAGACTAGGTCCATGGGCCCAGAGCTCTTTAGGTGACCCATTGGGGCTGCGCGTGTGGACAGAGTTTTCCTCTTGATAACGCAAGCACTTTCTACAGTGGCGTTCTGACTCCCTCCTTTTGGGCCAGAAGAACAGGTCTATCACCAGACTGAAGGTCTTGTCTATGCCCAGATGTCCATTCTCATCATGCAGGGATCGTAGAACCTGGTACTCCAAGCATCGGGGCAGTACAAGTTGTCTCCAATCAGTATGGTTATGGTATGGAACGATCCTGTAGAGCAGGTCTGCACAACATACGGCCCGCGGGCCGCATGCAGCCCGTCTGGCCTCTCTGTGTGGCCCGCGATGACTCAGTCCGGGCACCAGTTAATTAAATAAATAAATAAATGTAAAAAAAGTTTTAAAAAATGGCGGCAATTCCCCACGGAGCCGGCGCGCATGTGCAGGGTCGGCATGCATGCGCAGGGCCGGCGCGCATGCACAGGGCTGGCGCGCATGTGCAGGGCCGGCGCACATGTGCAGGGCCCGCTCCCGCCTTCTGCTCTCCCCCCGCTCGCAACGTGGGACGGAGGGGAAGTACCAGCCAGCTCCTCTGCGGCCGCTCCTCTGCGGCCGCTCCCCACCCCCCTGCTCCCAACGTGGGATGGAGGGGGAAGTAACAGCCAGCTCCTCCTGCGGCCAGCAGCTCCTCCTGCGGCCAGCTTCCCACTGCTTCCCTCCGCGGCCAGCTTCCCGCATCCCCCCGAGCTCAGCTCCCGTGGCCCTCCACCCCACGAGCTCACCTCCCGTGCCCCCCCCTGAGCCCGCGCCCCCAAGCCCACCTTCCGTCCCGGGCAGCTGCTGCAGGGATATTGGGGGCAGGAGGGGAAAGCATCCAGCGGCAAGCTGCACCCACCCGGTCAAGGTAAGTCACTGTCACCCACGCAGCCACTGTCACCCACTCACTGTCAAGCACCCAGTCACTGTCACACTGTCACCCAGTCACTGTCACCCTGTCACACAGTCACTCTCTCCCACCCAGTCAATGTCACCCTTTCACCCAGTCACTGTCACCCACCCAGTCACTGTCACCCAGTCACTGTCACCCTGTCACCCAGTCACTGTCACCCTGTCACCCAGTCACTCTCTCCCACCCAGTCACTGTCACCCACCCACCCAGTCACTGTCACCCACCCATCCACTGTCACCCAGTCACCCAGTCACTGTCACCTTGTCACCCAGTCACTGTCACCCTGTCACCCAGTCACCCAGTCACTGTCACCCACCCAGTCACTGTCACCCACCCAGTCACTGTCACCCAGTCACTGTCACTGTCACCCAGTCACTCTCTCCCACCCAGTCACCCACCCACCCAGTCACTGTCACCCACCCACCCAGTCACCCAGTCACTCTCTCCCACCCAGTCACTGTCACCCACCCAGTCATGGTCAAGTCACTGTCACTGTCTCCCACCCAGTCACCAAGCTGTCATTCAGTCACCCAACTGTCATTCAGTCACCCTACTGTCATTCAGTCACCCAACTGTCATTCAGTCACCCAACTGTCATTCAGTCACCCACCCACTCACTCACCCAACTGTCATTCACCAATCCACTCACTCACCCAACTGTCATTCACCCACCCACTCACTCACCCAACTGTCATTCACCCACCCACCCAGGCAGGCAGTCACATGTCTTTTGTTGAAAATATAAAAAATAAACAGGTTGCATTGTAATGTTTTTTTCTGTATCACAATAAGAAAATAGTTAAGTAAAAGTTGCGCGCTAAAAGATATTTTTTCGTGGTAGGTGCGCTATGGGTTGGGGGAGTGCGCTATGGGTTCGGCGGGGGGAGCCCTGCTCCTTTCATTTGTCCTCGGCCCCATGATTTCTGTTGGCGGCCCTGTGGGTGATGTGAGGTGCAGGGGGGGAGAGGGTAATGGTTGATGTGAGGTGCAGAGGGGGTGATTTGAGGTGCAGAGGGGGTGATTTGAGGTGCAAGGGGGGACATCGTTTACGGGCTCGGCTGCATTCTCTTCACAAACCGTGAGTCACTCCATTCTCAATAATACCAGAGCTCTGGTGAGAGCCAATTGTTGAGAGACTGTCTATTTTCAAGGGTTAACATTGAAGATTAGCCGTGGCCCTATCTACATACATTTATCACATGAGCAGGATTCAGCAACCTTATTGACTTTTGAGCACCGGATTGGTGAACTTCTTGGTTTTCCTTATATCTACATGCATGAGTTTCCAGGCTGCTCGGAGTTCACAGGACACAAGGAGGATTATGGTTTTAATTCATAACTGATTGATTAATTTATATGAAGTCATTTCCAGGGAGTCCAGTGTTGCGCAAAGGCTGATAGTGACTATCATTTTATTCAATTAGTATACAATACTCATTTTAAATAATTTTCTTGGATTTAATATATTGATTACAATGTGGATGAAGAGCAAGCAATATTGGTTGAACAGAGTACCACATATGTTCAGGACTGTGGTGAAAATTCAGAGAGAACAAAAAAAGCTTTACGTGTATTTGATGAAGTCACTGAAAACATCACATGCGATAGCCCCTCAGATCTTATAGATTATTTTGTTAAATTGGAAAAATTACTTACTCAAGACATAAGAATCTTTTGGGATATTACAACCTTAGAAAACTATCTGAGGGTGAAACGTATTCCCAGGGGCCTCCGCATGAAAAAGATGCCATCTTTTGGGTTCACTAGTAAAGAGTTTGAGCTTCACTGGAGAAAGATATTAGATGAATGTTCAGTTCAACTCATGGAGTTAATAATACGATCAAAAATCAGTGATAAGGCTACTCTAGCAATAGAAATTAATACTCTGAAGACAGAACTGATTAAGTTTAACGCCATGGAACAATTCTCTCATAATGACAAAGTTCTACTTCAGAACATTGAAAAAATAGAGAAAGGGGTTATTATGAAAAAAAAGGACAAGTTTTCAAGAGACAGGACAGATTATGAAAAGAATCAGGTTTATTTCTGGGGAAAATCGGTCTCTGCTCTGGACTTTACCAGACATAGAACTCCTTCTCATTCTACACCACGCAAATGGACACAGGATGAGGATAATGTTGATCAGAGGCCACACACAAAATCTATTTTAAAATCACCACACACAGAAAGCAGGTCTAGTTTTGATACAGATTCATCGGATACAACTGACAGACCATCAATGTCCTTTTCTAAGACTGGACAACATGATAGCAGAGATTCTGAACGTGGTTATTTTAATAAGAGATACATGATGAGTTCACGTGATGACCGGACTAGACCAATCCCCCCAACTACAGATAACACACAGGCAAAAAATGGAAGAAGTGCAGAAGGGGGAAGAAGAACCGGGAGACTTACCGGTTCCGACAACAAGAGGAAGAAATACTTTTAGATCCAACAAAGAGTAATGTCATCAATATTTTCGATACCATATTGACACCTCAACAGACTTTACTTTTGAACAAAGGACTTAATTTTGCCCCCCAAGAAGACTTTGATTTATTTTCAACAATTATCGAACTTCAAAAATACACTAGGAAACTGGCACTTAAGAAATTATTTTCAAAAAAAGATAATGCATCTATTAATTTGAGAGTTGATTCTAATGGTTGTGATTCCAATGCTGATACGACCAATACAAATGTATGTTCATTTGGTGAAAATGTCTTCAATCTCGATATGGAGATTCTTTATCAAGAGGTTTGTACTGATGTTGCTACTGTGCCCCCATTCTTTGGTCATATAGACTCTGGTTTAAAGAGAAAGTTATTATTTATTCCCAATAGCTCCAAGGGTCCCTGCATATCCACCTTTGAGAGGTTGGTAGACAGTGACCTCAGGATTTTGGCTGAAGGTTTCTCCTTTTCATCCCCTACATATGACAATCTCACTAAACAAGAGAGGATAGATCTTGATATATTGAGACATGACGATACCATTACCATAAAAAATGCAGACAAAGGGGAGCGATTGTAGTACATTCATCCCTTAAATACAAGCAAGAAGCTTTAAGACTATTGAGTGATACCAAATTCTATCTAAGATTGAAGACAGATCCCACTAAGATTTATTTTGGAGAGTTGCAGAATCTGTTGGAATTGGGAGATGTATTATATGTTCTGAGTGTTAAGGAACGACAGTTCTTGAATTGTGATCATCCCGTCATACGGGTTTCACCATCTCCCAAAGATCCATAAATCACTGGAGAGCCCACCGGGGCGGCCCATCGTCTCTAGTATTGAATCTTTGGGAGATGGTGTCTCCCGGTATGTAGATAGTTTTCTCCAACCAATAGTGCAGACCTTGCCCTCATATATTCGGGACACTACAGATTTATTAATTGCATTGAAGGATATTGCCTGGAGGGATGGATTTAGATGGGTCACTATGGATGTCACGTCTCTTTACACAATTATTGAACACCAGCATGGTTTACAAGCCATTTATTACTATCTTCAATCTTCCTCTCTTTCCAAGGCACAGATCACTTTTATTAATGATTCTATTTTATTTTTATTAACACACAATTATTTTTTATTTGATTCACAATTTTTTCTTCAGAAACAGGGCACGGATATGGGGACAGCCTTTGCCCCATCTTATGCCAATCTTTTTATGGGTCTGTGGGAGTCTGTTCACATCTATGGTAGCACCGACACTTTCCGTTTTAATATTATTTCTTACAAACGTTATATTGATGATTTGATTTTTATTTGGGATGGTGATTTAGATAATTTACACACTTTTATCCACACTCTTAACACCAATGATATTAATCTTAAATTCACATTTGAAACTGACAAATATTCGATCAATTATCTTGACGTGACACTCCATACTGGCCCTGACAATGTTATTCAAACTGATATTTTTACAAAGCCCCATTCCAGGAATTCCTTCTTGCATGCAAAGAGCAGTCACCCCAGATCCCTCATTCGCGGGATCCCAAAAGGACAATTCTTAAGATATAGGAGATTATGCTCCAACATAGATTCATTTGTACAACAATCAAAGTAACTTGGTTCTAGGTTTTTGGCGAGGGGCTACTCTCAGGATGACATACATGAGGCTTTTATGAATGCTGAATCTACTGATCGGACAAACTTAGGGCCTCATGGCCTCATTCGCCATTTTTTTGCCAAAAAACCTTTTCCGGTTTAGTAAGCACCGATAAGTGGCCAAAATCGTCAATTTTTGTTCCCGATAAAAACTTATCGGCAGCCGGGTGCCGATAAACCACTTATCGGCACTTTTTGAACTCGGCTGCGGGGGGGTTGCGGGTGCATTTAACCCCTTCACGACCATAGCGGTTTATACCGCTTCGGTCATGAAGGGGTTAAGCCCTCCCGCTACCCACCCGCAAGCCCTAAACAAACCACTGTTGGGGCCAAATACCCCCTTTACCCATCCCCGCTACCCACAACAACAAAAAAACACACACACACATATATATATATATAGAGAGAGATAGAGAGAGATAGAGAGAGATAGAGATAGAGATAGAGATAGAGATAGAGATAGAGAGAGAGAGAGAGAGAGAGAGATGTAGTAACCAGGGGGATCCTGATGACAGAAGACAGCACATCGCAATGATGATACAAAAAAGTGTGTATTGTGAACACAGGGCCGCCAACGTTTCGGTCGTCGTAGAAGGACCTTCCTCAGGGCAGTGCCTTTTTTGACAAAAAATCATACAACTATGGACGTCCTAACTCCCAGTGCTAAATCCATGCCAACCCATCTGATGTAATACTGATAGGAGTCAGACCTGGGTCACCAAGTGGTAAAGACACCAAAGTGTGAAGATGTGAACAAAATAAAACATACAGGGAAGGGGAACATGGAAGAAAATTGACAGTACTGTGTAGATCACATGCAATAAAGTATTACAAATATTACAAAAAGTATTACAAAAAGCAGCTCAACTTTAAGTCCTCATTGAGTCCATAAGGTGAAATAGTCCTGAGCTCATAAATCAGTCTTGCTTCCTGTTGCAAAAGCATCTTATTCCTGTCACCACCACGTGGCGGTGGCTGCACTTGAAGGATGGGCATACAGCGCATAGTGGCCAGAGAGTGCCGCATTTCTTTAAAGTGTCTAGCAACAGGCAGATATTTAAGCTCAGTGTTGTCATCAGTGCTATTCAATGCCTTTCTAATAGTGGAACGATGGATCGCGATCCTTTCCTTTAACATCCGCAAGGTTTTACCCACGTAGTGGAGACCGCATGGGCATTTTATCATGTAAACAACAAAGCGCGATTCACAGTTGAGAAAATGTTTGATCCTGATTTGAGCCCCACTATGAGGGTGAGAGTAACTGGAACCCGTTTGCATAAAACCACAATTGGTACATCCATGGCAACGGTATGATCCAGGTTTTCTGTTAAGCCAAGATTTAGCAAGTGCATACTTGTCGACCGGGTCTGTTTGTGTCAGCATGTCCCCTAAATTCCTGCCCCGTCTGTAACAGAGTAAAGGTGGATCCTTGCAGATTGTCCCAATTCGATTGTCATTAGATAAAATGTGCCAGTTTTTATGTATGCTGCGTTTAATGCGACTAGACGCAGTAGAAAAAGTACTGACAAAATGACATCGTTCCTGCGTGGAGGAAGGTCCCTCTACGAGGACCGAAACGTTGGCGGCCCTGTGTTCACAATACACACTTTTTTGTATCATCATTGCGGTGTGCTGTCTTCTGTCATCAGGATCCCCCTGGTTCCTACATGTCTATATTCTTCATATGGGACAAGCATCTGCCTTCTAACAAACGTGAGTGCAAATCTCCATACCAATGACTATATATATATTACCTCAACAACCCCTATACCCCCCTAACATACACATATATGCACATCAATGATACTATAGGCCGGCGGGGGCCCACGGGTGTTACCCGCAGGCCTGCAGGACCAATTCTGTGCCCCCCCCCCAATTAATGTCAAAACCCATACATACTTATAAAGAAATAACCCCCCCCTAACACATACAGTATAGTAATGGGCACAGTTACTATTATCCACAAATGGATAATAGTGAATGTGCCCATTTTAAATACATAAAGAACAATAAATACAATAAATACATATAGCACTCACCCATGTCCGGCTGCCACAATGAAGGCCATCCTCATCTTCATCCTGCCCATGCCCCCTCCGATGCTGCAAAACATACACAAGAATAAAAACATCCAATGTAATGTCCCCTAACCCCTTAATCACCATAGCGGTTATTAACCGCTACAGTCATTAAGGGGTTAAACCACCCTCACCCACCACTCGGGAGGCCTACAAACCCTCCCCCACTAACCCCTCACCCCTTGAGGCCTAACCACTCTAACCAACTACCCAGCCGGGAGGCCTACCCACATACCCTTGGGGCCAATACCCCCTCCCCCCACCCCCAGTACCCACAATAAAAACAATACACAGCCCCACAATAAACATCATTCTATTTATTAAATAGAAAATATTGAGGTTGGGACCCCAAAAGTAACTAGTGCTACAGAGCATATACCCATTAATGCACAGATAATATGTTGTTTAGTTCACTGCAAACCGGAACACATAATGTCCTTGATGCATGCTTAGAGCTTAGACATTAACCCCTAGATGAACCACGGTTAAGCAAGGGTAAAGAGAGTTGAATGGGGGATATCCTAGGACCCCCCCAAACCTCTGATGTACACCAAGAACAAAATAAACCAATGGTAGTGGGGCAGCTCACTTTAAAGCATGATAGTACTCACATATGTCCATGTGTATATCCGGGTCTGTGTGCTCCAGCTGAATGAGAGCAGAACGAAATCACCTTGTGCCGAGAGGGAAGATGAGCCAGCGGGCACTACGGTGCAGTAAAAATCGATGAGGCTGGACTGTGCTACAAAAACATCCTTTATTGAAACATGGATAAAAATTGAGAGGAGGGAAGAGAACCCCTGCACCAACGCGTTTCCGCAATCGGGCTTTTCAAAGAGTCTCTTTGAAAAAGCCGATTGCGGGTGAAACGCATGGTGCAGGGGTTCTCTTCCCTCCTCTCAATTTTTATCCATGTTTCAATAAAGGATGTTTTTGTAGCACAGTCCAGCCTCATCGATTTTTAATGCACCGTAGTGACCGCTGACTCATCTTCCCTCTCGGCACAAGGTGATTTCGTTATTTATTAAATACATAACCCACTCCCTGTGCCCATCCCCATAAATACATGATTTATTCTTTTACATACAGGATTCATACCCCAGGCCCACACGAGTCCCCAGTGGGCCTGACGGGTCACCTCACAGACCTACAGGTTACCAGCAACTTGTTTCATACAGGTTCTGGAGGCCTGTTGGTGGGTCCCGCCAGGCGCCATGGCCCACCAGGTGGTCTCCGCAGGTCCCCGTGGGCCACAATTGGGTCCCCACAGTAGGCCTGCGGATGTCTGGGAGCCCCGGGTCAGACCCACAGGTGTCTGCGGGGCCTTGGGTTGTTTCCACGGGGTCTGGGGACCCACGGGTGGGCACTATGGGTCTGCGGTGCCCCCACAGATGTGGGGCCACCGGTTCTTCCCCGCACACTACGGGTCCGCGGTGCCCCCACAGATGTGAGGCCACCGGTTCTTCCCCGCAGACTATGGGTCCGCGGTGCCCCCACAGATGTGGGGCCACCAGTTCTTCCCTGCAGGTGCCCCCCGTGGACCCACCAGCCTGATACCCATGAGATACCCGAGGATACCGCAGGTGGTCTCCAGAGGTCTCACGCAGAACCAAAAGGAACAAACCCTGAATGTAAAATAAATAAACCTGACCTATACTGTACATTCAATACATCAATCTAGCATATTAAAATAAATAAAGTACTACTGACCTCATCAATAAGAAGCCCCCATCGCCAGCACAATCCTTGTCCTCCGTTGCCCACAAAATACATAGCCAATACATAGCAATAACATTCAGATATCAATAAACCCCTTAATCCCCTTATCGGATAATAACCGCAAAGGTAATGAAGGGGTTAAGCCACACTGGCCCGATACACACCCATCACCCATTCATTTGTACAGTGGCTTCATCATGCAACTATATATACACATATACACTGGCGACCAACTTTATTCTTACTTGGCTAGCTTCGCGAATTTCAGAGGACCCCGGTGATGTGCGGTTTTGTATAATTTTCTCCCGGGGTATATAGCGTTATATTCGCGGCTGTGATTTAAGCATTTTATTCCGGCAGGCTGCAATACTGCAATGCCGTGTAAAAACGCATGGGGGCGTTTGCGAGCTGTTGTCTTTGAAGCCAAGAAATTCATGAATTGTAATGCAGTATATACTGTATATATACAGTATATACTGTATAACAACAACCCCTATAACCCCTAACATACACATACAGTACTGCATATGCACATCAAAGATACTATAGGCCGGCGGGGGGCGAGATGTGTTTGCAGCAGAGAGAGAACCGCTGCTCTCTCTGCGCAAATATCGGCACATTAAAAATTATTTAAAATACATTTTTATTGATAGTGTAGATGTGCAGGGGGTCTCCGGAGCTGAACCGCGTTGGTTTCAGGTCTGGGGACCCCCTGCTTCCCG
>WSYH01019400.1:0-10159 GCA_036426205.1 Ascaphus truei | reverse complement strand
CATTCCCAGTAAAATCAACCCCCACTGATGAGACCCATCAAGGTTGAAACAGCGTCTGTGGGTGGTTTCTGGGTATGCACCTTAACCCTGGCTGTGCTCAAAGCTGTGACATGCAGCAAGCTTAAGCCTATAGGGAACCATGTTAAAATGGTTATTGAGGCAAAAAGTGACACTGTGTCCTCATTTGCATGTCATTTCCCAGAATCCCTTGCTGCAGTGGAAGTGCTGTATGCTGGGTGATAATGGGGAAAGGCGGGGTTGCAGATCTGCCTAAGACATGCAGATGAGCATACAGTTTATTTGCATATTTGCTTTCCTGTGAGGGTTTTTGTCACTTTTTCTACCATCCTAAATTAAATCAGTATATGGTTTATATATATATATATATATAATAGATATATAGATATATATATATATATATTTGCCTTTATTAATGTTTCCTTATTTTAACAGCTATATAGAATTGCTTTTTCTTTTCTCCATTTTCTAGGATAGGCAATCTCTTTAGAGCTGCATCTTAGTGGCCTATTTCTCCTGATCAGTGCCTGATATTCTAAATACACAAATATTAAATATTATCACTTATTATTCATCACTTAGTGCTAGTCTAGCGCTGATTGTTTATATATATATTAATAATATATATATATATATATTTAGATATATATATATATAATATAACATCTCATTTATTATAGTGTTACCGATGCATTGCATACAGGGTAGGTTGGGCTCGTTGGTTTCTGTTTTACTAAGCAGTTCCCTGGAGGTGTATGGCTCCTCTCTTCAGGATAGAGCTCCTACCAATCTCCATTAGCATAAAGGTATTATACACTTATTGTCAGTCTACACTTCACCCCCCCGAAGTGTAGGTGAGTGTTTATGGCTCAATGCGGTAGTACACGCACTCAATCAACTGGTATAGACGAGCCCTCACCTTCAAAAAGGCAGTTTGTCCTGACCAACGTTGGTTTCACGGGCAC
The DNA here is from genome assembly GCA_036426205.1 of Ascaphus truei. Classification (NCBI taxonomy): domain Eukaryota; kingdom Metazoa; phylum Chordata; class Amphibia; order Anura; family Ascaphidae; genus Ascaphus; species Ascaphus truei. The sequence goes on along the minus strand of WSYH01019400.1, from coordinate 9,176 downwards.
AATAAGTTTGATGAAGATTAAGACCGTGTACCTGCATTTTTTATGAGTGTTTATGGCTGACAGATTGAAGAGATATGTGTAAGTTTTAATATTTACACTAGGGTATTTGTGCCCTCACAGTACACCTTTATAATAAGGAAATTCTGATACAGGCTCTGGCCGCTTTTAATGCACTAAATCACAATAAGCATATGCTTAATTTATTTCATTTATTTTTCCTCTCAGGGCACTTTCACATATTTCCCAAAGTTTAGTCCACAGGACTATAAGAAATTACATATATTCAGTGCAGGTACCTGCTAAATGGGGTCTGCTTTGACGAGTTTGGCAGGCTTCAATCCTGTTTTGATCAAAAGATGCACCAAATTACTCCTTTTTCACAGTCTTAGGTTCTAAATGTAAAGGTGTAACTAGTACTGTAAATAGCATCATATATGTAAGACCAATCCTTTACCAGCCGCATACTTCATAAAGGGAGGAGCGTGGGTATTTATGTACAGACCAATGCTAGATTGCCACTCTTAGTGCGATGGGGATAAGGTGGACGAGTAAGGGTTAAGGGAGCAGAAGAACCAGAAAGGCGAATCCTCACACTAACCTGCTCCCAGCTTGACTGACCCTTCCTGTTCTCTCAGCGCGCGAAATGATATCTTTGCAGAGCAGGAGCATCTGTAAGTCCTATATGCTGTGATGCAGAGTTGATAGGGGTGAAAGGGGCAGTCCCCAGAGGCTGGGTAATGTAGTCCACACGGGACCTCTTTGCTATTGGGGCCGCGTGAGCCTGCTCCGGCCATGCACGACTTGGTAATGGCCGTCGCTGCTTGCATCTGCGCAGCATGCCAACTGTGTAATGGCCGTCGCATTGCGTGATCTCCTGCGCATGCTCTTGCGCAGGGCGAACTGTCGTGGCAACCCAAAATGGTTGCCGGACACCTTCTATATACAGTAGTCATCCTGAGAGGAGTAGCTGTAAAGGGTATCCAGTGGCATACCGATCAAAGCGTCCGTCGTTTCCACCTCTGGCTGTAATATGTATACATGTCTGTGTATTTACATTTTAATGAAGTAAAATTCTTAATACCTCAAATACGGAGTCGATACACTTTGTTTTTAGAGTGCGGGGAACATCACTGTTTTAGAGACAATGGGTCGATGCAGTAAGCACCGAAAAAGCACTTTCGTCAGGGGTTCAATATCGGCATGATTTTCGTGTGTTGCCCTCACAGTATTCAGGAAGGGCCGAATCCCTGGGAATCACTGTGAAGCAACATGCCGAGTAGCGGTGGCGAGACAGTCTGTCTGCCGATAAACAAGCGATACGCCGCCCTGCCGAGATGTGTCTGCCGAGCAGAGAGAGATCCGCCGCTCTCTCTGCGCAAACATCGGCAAAATTAAAAATGTTTAAATCAATTTTTATTCATAGTGTACATGTGCAGTTACAGGCCCCGGATGGGTCATCGGGTGCCAGTGTCGCCGCCATCTTTATAGCATCCCATACGCGACGTGCCCGCTATAAAGATGGCGACGACACTGGCACCGATGCCATACCGGGGCCTGTAACTCGGGAAGCAGAGGTCCCTGAGCCAGAAATCAATGCAGTTCAGCTCAGAGGACCCCCTGCTCCCGCACAATATTATTAAAATACATAATGCTGCTTCATTACCATAGCGGATAGCGTTAAAGCAATGAAGGGGTTAAGGCACATAATAGCATGTTTATTGGGGGCAATTGCCCCCAATAACATTGCCAATAAACAACATACACCACCTGTACCCCCAACAACCCCATACCCCCATACATATATGACATTTTGGGATGCACAGCAATGATACTATAGGCTGGCGGTGGCCCTCGGGTGACCTGCGTACCAATTCTGTGACCCCCCCCCCAAAATTAAACAACACATAAAATACTTTTCAATAAATACCACACCCCCCATAACACATACAGTATAGTAATGTGCAAAATTACTATTATCCACATATGGATAATAGTGAATTTGCCCATTTAAATACTAAAGAACAATAAATACATATAGCACTCACCCATGTCCGACTGGCACGATGAAGGCATTCTTATCTTCATCACCGTCCATGCCCTCCTCTGATGCTGCAAAACATAAACAAGAATAAAAACAGCCAATGTAATGTCCCCTAACCCCTTAATCACCCATAGCGGTATTAACTGCTACATTCATTAAGGGGTTAACCCACCCTCACCCACCTAACCATAAAATCCAAACAGGGAACGGAACTGCATCATCACGCAAGCACATGAGGGCCATATCGAAGCGTTGATACACAATGCAGCCAGCAGAGATTGGAGATTTTCCTAAAACTCAAAGACTGCATCATTGATTTTAAGGAGCTTTTTACTCATGCACCAGAGAAATCTACCAGCCGCTTCAAGTGAGATTTGGACTGCAGGGTCTGGAGGCTGAGTGACCAGAGTTAGCGGTGATATATTTCACACACTGCTTGATTTTAACCAACCCTGTGAATGGATTTTCTAACCCCCCCCCCCCGCCCCTTTCCAATAAATGTACTGTATTATGCTATGGGGTGTGGCCCTCTCTCTTCTTTTTTCTAATAGATATCATCTGGAGTGGGTTCATCATTTGAGAGAGGCCGGAGATCCCTCATACCAGGACTATTTTTTCCCTATATATATATATATATAGATAATATATATATATATATATATATATCTATATATATAAATAATACCATATATATATTATATAAAAGAAAAGGGAGTGAAGTAGCGCCAAATAAGAAGTGTTGTGAATAGTGATTAAAATATATTAATGATAATTTAAATGAATATTTCTAAATAGGAAAAATATAAATGTGTATACTACAATTAATTAAAATAAATATATATATATATATATATATATTGTATATTACCAGATGATGGTCCAGTAAGGAGAGACAGCACACACGGGTAGAAATGCAAAATGTATTAAAACACAAAAAACAACGTTTCGGTTCCTACAAACGGAACCTTCCTCAGGGTCATACCTATGACCATCATCTGGTAATATACATCCTTATGATTTTCTATGGGACAAGCATCTGGATTTCTAATGTAGTGTGTGCCGGGTGCGAATATGATTTTCATTTTATATATATATATATATATATATATTATATATATATATATAATATATATATATATAATATATATATATTATATACAGTGTTCGACAAACTATACATTTGATCACCCGGGCGAGTGGCTTTAACACCAGGGCGAGTAAATATTGGCCCAAGCAGCACACGTTTGGTACTAGGTGGAGTAGATTTTTTGTGTGGCGAGTAGATTTTTGGGTGATTTGTCAACCAAGTATGTATATATATATATATATATATATATATATATAATATATATATATATATATATATATAATATATATATATATATATGCGGGGTTGCAGACCTGCCTAAGACATGCAGATGAGCATACAGTTGTATTTGCATATATATACTGTATATATATATATATATATATATTATATATATATATATATATATATATATATATCACTATATTAAGGTTATGGTGGTAAAAAAAGTGACTAAAACCCTCCACAGTAAAGCATAAAGCAACTGTAAATATTCCTGTATATTCCTTTTTTCACTCACCATAACCTTAATAGTGGTGGTGATTACCTATTTATCTAATTTGAGCAAATGTCAGCAAGCCAACCTCACACTGATGATACCCATCAAGGTTGAAACATATCTGTGGTGGGTTAACTGACTTTGCATCTCCCCAAGTCCTTGCTTAAAAGCTGTTGTTTAAAGCAGCATGCCATTGGCTTAGGGTTGCTCATGTATATGTGAGCATGAGATAAAAAGTGGCACTGTGTGCTCATTGCATGTCATTCCCAGAATCCCTTGCTGCAGTGGAGTGCTGTTTGCTGGGTGATAATGGGTGAAAGACAGGGTTGCAGACCTGTCTAAGACAATGCAAATGAATATAAAGGAATATTTACAGTTGCTAGCTACACACACACACACCCACGCACACGCACCGCACACGCACACGCACACGACACACGACACGCACACGCACACGCACACGCACACGATTAACCAATTATACTAAGAAATGTTTAAGGGTTAACATAAACTGCACAAATAAAAATCCACTTCTCCATATCAAGACATCACCTCTGCATATGAAAATTAAATATATAAACCACAGTAAAACAAAATCATATTTCCTAATAAAATCATATTTCTTCTTCCAATCAATATCATCAAATGCCAATCAAAACATTGAATTTACATGTATACATGATGCATAAAATCTGTGCAACCATGTACACTCTGCCAATCAATGTTAACAATAAAATATTCAAAAAAAATACAATGAAATCCAACAAGTACTATTTTAACAAGTAAGGCAACCGAAATAAAATTACCATTAATTAATCAAATCCCAAAACAATTAAAATACCATCCAAATCAATTACACATTAACTATTTTTAATCATTAAACAAAACCATTCTCCAAAAAAGTTAACATCGATCTGAAAAATATAAGTAACAAAAAAACACTATAAAGAAGCAAGCTTCACCCTGACCTAAAGTACAGCATACACAACACCAGACATTACATCTATCTAATTAAAAATTACATTACACCACATTTAGAATAGCAACATATCAAAATACATTTAAATCATGAAAAACCAACATTCCCAACAAATTATTTCTACCCTGTATTGTAATATCGATAGAGACATACATACATACAGTGGCAAGAAATGATAATCAAAAAAAAAAAATAGTATCACATATAAAATTACAAAAATCAGTTAAAGTAAAAAAAAATACATTTCTTTTGTTAACTTATGTATGTATGTGTTTTTTAAATATTTTGAGGGGGGCACAGAATTGGTATGCAGGGCCACGGGGACACATGCAGGTAACACCGAGGCCACCACCGGCCTATAGTATCATTGAGTATCATTGCTGCGCATATATGTACTTTATGTTAGGGGGGTGGTATAAGGGTTGTGTGTTAATGTGTGATGTATATATAGATATAGATATATATATATATATATATATATATATATATATATATTATATATATATATATACAGATGATATTATATATATATTAATATTATATATATTATATATATATATTATTTTATTTTTATTATGTGTGGGCTGTGTGTGTGTGTATTTTTTTTATTGTGGGTAGCGAGGGGTGGGCGAAGTGGTTATTAGCCCAACGGTGGTTGTGTAGGGCTTGCGGGTGGGGGTAGCGGGAGGACTTAACCCTTCATGACCATAGCGGTATGAACGCTAAGGTCATGAAGGGCTTAACCCCTTCATGACCGTGGCGGTATAAACCTGGCATGGCTGGTTAACCGCTTCATTGCCTAAGCGGTTAGCCGCTAAGGTAATGAAGTGGGCTTTAAATGCATTTTTCCTGCCTCGGATGCATGCCGGGGGCTCCGGTGCTGGTATTATGGGTATCAGTCCGGAGACCCCCGGCATCAATCCCAGGCAGGAAAAAGGCCTGATTTTTTCTAAGTGGCGCCCTTGCCGATGCTTCTCCCCCACCAAATTGCCTACTTAGTTGGCGGGACGATTGTGCGTAAAAATCTCAATTTTAGAGTGCCAATCAGCAGCAAAAAGTTGATCGGGGCTACTATGAATTGAGCGCGTTTCAGAAAGTGCCGATAAGTGGTTGAAAAGTTGCTTATCGGCACCCGACTGCCGAAAAGCTTTTTTCGGCTATAAAAAATGCGATTTTTTTGTTATCGGCGCTTACTGAATCAGAGAGGTAATATTGGCGAGAGAAAATGGCGAAAAAACGGCTTTTCGGTGCTTACTACACGAGGCCCTATATTTCAAAAATATAATATTTTTTTGTTTTCAATGTATTTGAAAGTGGAGAACATATGTGATGGGGGGTGTCGGTTTTAAATGATATAAAAAATGTACGTGTTACTGTATGTGGAAAGTAGTTCTAAGGTCTGTATGCACAAAGTATTTAAACCTACAGAATTACTAGTTGCCAAGGTCACAATTTCCACGACACACTTTCTATTACTTTAAGGTACAGAATGTACAGTACATACTGATTCTAATCCTATTCTATAATAATACAGTACACGACTTCTACCACCCCTCTCTCAGACAGTTATTGTTCCCCTTATAGAGACCACTACATAGAAATATGCTTTGCGCTGCAGCTCGGGGGCTACAGATGAACTAGCTTTATTTTTTGGTTGCTAAGTTCATGTTCATACTCTTCTACTGTATGATGCCTAGTTCGTTGTTTGAGGGTACTTTACTCCTTTAGTCATGTTGTGTTTTTTTTACATCTGTTCTTTTTATTTTGAACTGTGTTGTAAATTCTAGCTGCTAATACTTGTATTTAGATATGCTACTGTGAATATTTTTTTTTCTCTAATGCATCCGTCCGGTGTTGTGTCAACCCAATTTTGTGTTACCTGCCCCTTATTATGCGCTACAATACAAACCCACATAATTTGGGGGGATCGCGTCAAGTGAATTTGGCAGGCGATTTTTATGCAGTTTTTTCCATTTTTGGGGGCAAAGAAATTTCTTTTTTAGCATATTACTATTAACACCTGCAATCCATTTCTGTGCACCCCAAAAAATATTTTACGCTATGGGCAGTCTAAGGCCGTGTCCATACTGCGAGCAACCTGGCACGCAAGAGCACGGTGACGCGAACAACAGGCCACACCTCTATGAGCCAGACCATAGAAAGCGCGAACGCACGTGAGATGAAGCGCGATGGAGCGGCAGCATTTTGAGCAGACAAGTGAATTTGTTGTCGTACAATGGCCGTGCACGTGAGTGGTTTAGCCAATGAGGGCGAACCAGGCTCGTGATGTCACGGCCGCGCCTCTGCCACGCTCCGCGGTGGCTGTAGATCTCAGGCCACCATCGCTCAGCCAACAGGCCACATGACGTCATGCACTGCGTCGCTCGCCCACTATATCGAGGCCAAGAAATATAAGGTTAGTACATAGGTGCAACTCGAGGAATTTTAAATTAGATTTCTATGCTCCAATTTAGCCCAAAAAGCTGTTTGCGGTTCCCCTTAGGCCACGCTTATAGTGCTGGCAACGCAACGTCGCCCGAAACAAATGCATTGCCGCCGTCGTGAAAACTGGTTAGCCGGCAAAATTAGATTTTTCAATGGCTGTCGCCTCATGTGACGGCCTTGAACAAATCAAATGGTGGAAACCATGACAACAACACCAGGTGAAATATAACTTTCGCCTGTGGCGACGCGATGGGTGACGTCACCGTCGTGTCGCCGTCGCCATCGACGGCACTATAGGCGCGGCCTTAGGCTGCGAACCCTCTGCGGCCGGCGGGGCGCGCGTCGCGAACCACCAGACCCTTGTCCGAGTGGTCCCTGCCCCGCTGCCTCCTTCCGACAGGGCGACTAGTAATGTGACGCGTCAGCCGGCGATGCTGCAAGAATCTTGTGAATTTCGGCATTGACGCGTCACTGTGGTACGCGAGTCAGCCAATGGGGGGAGGGGGAGAGAAGGAGCAAGGTGGGAGGTGCCTTGGGCGGGGAGCAGGGAAGGAGCTGTGTGTTATTAAAGTGTGTGTGTGTATATATATGTTAGTGTGGGGGGGTGGACAGCACCACGATAGGTGCCCGCCCCCCTCCCTCCCCACTCCCGCCCCCTCCCTCTCGGCTCCCAGCTCCCGGCTCCCTAAAGAACGCATATCGCGGTCGTGTCTGTCAGCGCCCCTCCTGTTGCAGTGCGTGCGGTGCGCTGACTGAGGGAGCGGGGCTTAGCTTAGAGTTTGTGCTCCATTCATTACTTTAAAAAGACCAAACGCATGAGTTGCAATATCTAGGAGGAAAAAAAACATCCAGATTTTCCCCATACTCTGTACATAGATTTGCAGCTTTTCAGATGGCCTTCATCGGTGATAACACAATAATGATATTAAAGCATCTATTTCTTACATTGCCAGACTCTCAGTCATTAAATCTACAAGTGTTATTTGCGAATGTTACATTTTTAAGGTTTAACAAAACAATAAAATGTTGCACCTCTGAGAATGGGACTATCTCTTTATCATAGGGTGTGAGAAAACCCATGTCCGCATTAAGTCCTTTGGTTTTGGTGTCAAGGAGTCTTATCATTCTGAGTTCAAATGTTTTCAGTACATATCTGTTTTTGTGTTTTTGTTTTTTTCTCTCTACACTGTTTTAACCATAGATTACTGTGTATATCAGTATTGCTTGACCTGAAGAAGAGAGGAGAACTCTCGAAAGCTTGTCCTATGACACAAATTGTTAGTCCAATAAAAAAGGTATCACCTAATACTGAAGAACTCATTTATTCTGCACTATATATGTGTGTGTGTGTGTGTGTGTGTGTGTGTGTATATATATATAATATACATATATATACACACACACACACACACGTGTGTCTACATATATATATATATATATATATATATAGTTATATATATATATAGTTATATATATAATACACACACACACGTGTGTGTGTGAGTGTGTGTGTGTGTGTTATACACTTATCTGGTGAGACCGTTCCCTTACCCCCCTCTGCCTTTACCCTTTTGAATCCAATAAACAGAAAACACCTATCAGCCTGCTACAGCTACTTTATACCCACCTTGATCTACATCAGTGTCATTCCACTCCCCATCTGTTGCTTTATTCACATTCAATGCTATGCAATTAAGTGCTCTATCATCTACAAGTGCTACTCCCTCACAATAGATCTATTGGACACTTTTTGGACACAGTTTTTGGACATTTATTTTTCCTCTATTCATTTATCCCATTTGTATTGGCTTATTGTTATTTATGCTTATTTTGTGTTTGTTATATCTGTTTGTCCAGCAAGCAAGCTTTTTTTGCCTTTATTAAATTTTTCCTTATTTTGAACAGCTATATAGTATTGAGCTTTTTTCTTTTCCCAATTTTCAAGGATAGACATATCTCTTTAGAGCTGCATCTTAGTGGCCTATTTCTCCTTGATCAGTGCCTGATATTCTAATTACACAAATATTAAATTTATCTATCACTTATTATTTTATCACTAAGTGCTAGTCCTAGCGCTGATTTGTTTTTTTATATATATATATATATATATATATATATATATATA
>WSYH01019399.1:0-10160 GCA_036426205.1 Ascaphus truei | reverse complement strand
CTAGCTAGTGCAGCTACCTAAAACCTTAAATTTATTCCAGACCAATAAATAGCAAAGTATTTCTCTATTCCATAGTTAGTTACCCAGCTCAGTAGGCGTTATCCCCCCCTTTCCTGATTGACCAGTCCTGTTGTAAGTCAAAAAATATCAGACGGCTCACAAGTCAGATAGTATATCAGCTTCCAAATGTACAATCCTGCGGTACTCTCATAATGGTTATCAAACGCTGTATCAACCTACCAATAAAGATATACTGCTCTCCCCTTCATCTTTCCTTTAATTGTGTGTGTGTGTGTGTGTGTGTGTGTGTGTGTGTGTATAATTATTATTAATAAATATTTATACATACACTAAATCCGTTGCTTTTGGGGCAATCAAAGTGCATTGTTTTGCGTGGCACAGATGCTAAGGGTTAATTATTTTCTTTTGCGTAGATCCTGAAAGTTTAATGCAAGCTTTGGAGGATCTGGATTATCTGGCCGCACTGGACGACGATGGAAATCTTTCTGAATATGGAATCATTATGTCTGAGTTTCCTCTGGATCCACAGCTGTCAAAATCTATTTTAGCTGCCTGCGAATTTGACTGCGTAGATGAAATGCTCACGCTGGCTGCCATGGTTACAGGTATTTTCCATGTAAAACAATGCCCTGCTCTATTCCGCACACTAAGTACGGGACTTCCTGCTACCAGTGCGGGGAGTAGGAAAGGTTACCCAGCTGATCCCACTGCTGATCCTGTGTCTGGCAGGGAGCGAGCAAACAGAACCTCTAACAAATGCATTTGAATGCAAATTAGAGGTTTATTGCTTCTAAACATAAGACAATTGACGTTCATATGAAAGATTGAACAATTTTAACATGCCACCAGAACAGAAGATATTTCACACCAGGAAAAACCTTGCGGAACACGTTTTTTTTATTTTTATATTTGCTGTAAATATTTATCACCTGGGAATGAAAAGATGATGAAGGTATAACCTGATGTAGTGAATAGTCGGCAGCACAGCTAAATAGAGCAAAAAACCTGAGAAACATGCACTAAATAAGCCGCTTTGTTTTCATAACTAAGTATTAGCATATCCATGAAATACTTGTTATCAAATAAAAACAGAGTATTATTTATCAATGTACAGTACGTTTATTGTTGCCATTCTTCATGTTAACCTGCAGGCAATTTAACTCTTCATTATGTAACATGAGTATATGGGGAGATCAATCTCATATATTAAATGCAAAAACAAGCCTGTGTTTATATAGTGGGTGCCTCGCTGGATAAAGCTCTATAAACTGGAGTTCACATAGGAGCGAGGACTCATCGTCTTAGCTGCAGTTGATCTGATTTAGTTATAGAATGCAAATGCCATAAAATGCTACATTGTACTTTGCTAGCAATAATAGATGCTTTCAGCTCGCAAGCAAAATTGCTCCAGATAAGCTCAATCACACCAAGTGCACAGTATCCATTTTTTAGTTTCGGAAACCTGCCACCAAATTGCAATATGCTATTTAATCTGTGAAGCTAAACTTATAATTATGGGCCATTTTAGCAAGGATTAATGCCACAGGGGAAAATAATGAAAGGAAAATGCCATCATGATTAAACATTAATATACTAGTTGATTGCATTTTAATGCGGATTGAAATATAATTGTGGTTCAATGCTCCTTTTTCTTTCTTTTTTTTTATAAATAAGCACCAAACTGTTTTAGGATCCACCCTGGAGAAGAAGAAGCTGATACAACCATCGGACAAAGTTTTTGCACTCAGGGGCGATACTTTACTCTTATACAAATATACAAGGAATACGAACACATAAAGAAAAACCGTAGACGCCAGTGTAAGTATAACATAAGATAACCATTGTGCAGAGATGTAATCAGTACTTTTATAAGGATGTGTTTATATGCTGACCTGCAGCAGTGCTTGGTATAGGTGTTTTAAAGGGCTAAAAACACATTACAGAAATACAGCTAATGGTCCTCTCTTTTCCCCCACATAAACACATTTAGGTGTAGTTTTACTAAGCTGTGCTTAGTCTTAAGGCATGTGATGTTCAACTGAATGGAGCTTATGGTGTGCCAAAGCTTAGCTCTGCTTAGAAAGTCTGGACCAGTAGTTTCCACTTTTTGTTAGGAACCCTATGTGAAATTCTCAGGAACCCCAACACTCTCTAGAGATCAGACGGATGTAAGGAACCCCAACCCTCTAATAGTGCGTCTGAGAACAGATGATTAAGGAAACCCAACCCTCTCTAATGAGCGCGTGAGATCAGATGCATTGTAATAACCCCAACCTTTAATAGCGCGTTGAGATCAGATGCATTGTAAGGAACCCAACTCTCTATAGCGCGTCTGAGATAAGTGCATGTAAGAAACCCCATCTGAGATCAGATGCATTGTAAGGAACCCCAACCCTCTCTAATAGTGTGTCTGCGATCAGATACATTGTCAATTCTTCTGTATTTGGTAAAATTTTAAAATGACCTGACAATTACAGGGAACCCTTTAGGGTGCACGAGGAACCCAAAGGTTCCTAGCAAAAATAACAGTGAAAAACAGTGGTCTGGACCTTGGATTTACCTAGAGGTGTGCTGGGAATGGGTTTAATTGGTAGCTTTAGTGGTCTCTCTGTGAGGTAGGGTGCGCTTTGCATCCTCCTACATTCACTCTTGGGATGCCACCGAATTCCCTGTACTGTGAAAATATCAAACTCTGCCACAAGTCTTCAGCGCAACATTCACCGTCAATGTAAAGAGCCGAGAAAAGTGCCCGGAGGCCGAGGAATATTCAAGGCCACTTTGATGCACACCAATGTGAAAGATAATGAGCCAAGCGAGACACGGGCGAGTGTTTTCCAACCTGGTGTGTTCTGAGCCAAAAACAGACACTTCATCAATGCTGATTACTTTATGGAAACACATTTGGGCAAGAAATGTGCCAGTTTGCAACACATTCACTTGTCAGGTGCAGGCGTATGGACTGTAATTGTAACATGCAGCGCTGTTTTGTGAGGGCCCCGGCACCTTTTCTTAGAGGTCAACAAGAGAATCCACATAGTGATTATGGAATTATTAAGAGTGTGGCTGGGATAATAACAGGGAGGGAATGAATGTGTATTTATTAAAAGATGGATTGTGTTGACTAGTTTAGATATTTTTGTGTTGCTTAGGGTTCTGGTGCCTTTCCCCCTTAAAATACATATATTTTTCTTGTTTCTGATACAGTCTGGTCCTCTTCTAAACTCTCACAGCGACATCTTAGACAGGTTTGGACTCTTGCTGGCTGGTCTCAATGTGCTGTATCAGGAGTGCGGACAAGTAACCCGCGGAGAAGCCGTCTGTCACTGTCCGTACAATCTGCACAGCTTGGTTGTCCTTAGACCAGGGTTTGCCAACTCCAGTCGTCAAGGGCGACCAACAGGTCAGTTTTTCAGGATATCCCTGCTTCAGCACAGGTGGCTCAATCAGTGGCTCAGTCGATTGAGCCTCCTGTGCTGAAGAGCCATCTGTACTGCTGTTGACTGAGCCACTGATTGAGCCACCTGTGCTGAAGCAGGGATATCCCGATAACTTGACATTTTGGTGGCGCTTGAGGACAGAAGTTGGCCACCCCTGACTTGAGAGATTTAGCAGCTTCAAATTTATCACATGTATACATTTATGCATGTATATCACATTTTATATACCTGCGAGACCCACAATGCTAAATGGTTCAAGTATAACCTTTAAAAAAATCTCATCATTCAAACTCCATTACATGTACTTTGAAGCCGCCCCTAAATATACATCCACATTATTTATGCATAGCTTGCTGTCATGATCCCGATTAAATATATATATATATATATATATATATATATATATATATATACTTTTAAAGACACTAAATGGTAACCATATCACAGACTGTGACCAATAGGGAAAACAGGATATCATTGGAGCTATGTCAGTATAATATATATATATATATGTGTGTATGTTTTGAGACTAAATCATTGGACATAGTCTATCTACAGTATAGAGAAATACAAAGTGCTTACTAAGGAATTATATTAACAAGCTCTCTCTGACACTTTGTATGCACATTCAGAATTATATGTGTGCAGCATTCTAGAAACTGGGGCCTCGAGGCAAGATGAACATCATAAAGGGATTTCTAAAGAAAAACCAGAAATATACTTTAGAAAAGCAAACAATTAAAAACTAAACTATCCCCCAGTTGCCTTTCAGTAGAATGTAATGCAAACAAAAGATGAAGCAAAGGATACTTTCATGGCAAAATGCACAGCATGCCACATACATCAGACTCAAAAGTTTCTCTTCAAATATACACATAAAGAATATTCAATAGAACTCTAATAAATGTCATACTCAATTTGTAATATATCTGCTTAGTGTCCGTGGGTTATCATATATGGGGGTCGCACGGGCAGAACATTACACAAGAAGACGAGGAGAGCACATATATAATATCAAAAGAGTTTTGAAGCCCATAATGTGTCTCTCACTTCAAATTAAATCATGCACAAAGTCCGGCAGGAGACTTAAATGTCATGCCATAGAATGTCCCACATTTTGTAAAAGAGGGGGGATAAAATAAACATTTATATCGAAGGGAATCCTACTGAATTGAATTAAAAACACTCAGTCCCCTGGGTCTAAAGTTGAATTCGACCTATCAGCCTTCCTCAAATAAGGATACGCATGCCCCCACCCTTGTTGTACGCAATATACGTTGTTATGAGATCACATTTAAAATACCAAAACACATCATTTACAAATTCATTCAACACAATTTAAGCATTTTATTATGAATATGATTAAATCAAGTATATTCACTAATAAATTAATTTAATTTAATATAAGATTAACATAAGTTTTCTAGATTAATATAATCACAGTGATTTAAATGTCACCATCGATATTTATAAATTCGTCACCTTTTATAAGATAATTATATTTACACTTAATTATACACAATTGACATCATATAATCACAATAATATTCACCACAAAATTATTTAATCACACAATCTCAGTTCTGTAGTCTCACGAAGTATGTCTCTCCAAGTAACTATGTTTATCCTCATATCAGTTTCATGTTTAATTATGTTGTAACTGAATGTACACAAGTGCTTGCTGACCATCAAGTTTCTGGTGTGTTAATATGTAATTCGCTAATTTGATTAACTCTATAAAGCTTACCAATGTTTTTACCGCATTAATTACTGAAGTATTGTTGTACTGTATTGATACTGTGGTTTGCATGCAGACATCAGGAATTAATATTTGATAACATTTGATTCAATTTTGAATATCATATTAATATAAGTCTATAAAATACAAAACGTAAACTACCCACATCAATATCGGCCCTGATCAGCATGAACAAAACCAAACAGTATGTCAATCTAATACTTCATTTTGCTTCATCCACTAAACAACTAATGTCTAAATACTGTTATATATGCATCAAAAAGTTATGAGTAACGACAATTGTGTTTTAACTGTTTTGTGTACATTTAATTGTTGAAATACAAATGTACTTGATGCATTGCACTTATAATGAAGGACCTTATACTAGGGTGTTACCCTAATAGACAATTACATCAATTATCCTATCTGAATATTCTGGGCTTTAAATAGGAGCAAATCCCGTGTTTTAGCAACTATCCCTGACGAAGAGACCCATAATAGGAGTTTCGAAACGCGTAGGAGCGGTTTTTGGCAACTCAGGGACACCGTAGCTTGGATTCCAGGAGGGTGGAAGTCCCGGAGGAGACGATCGGGCTAAACTCAGGCGGCAGGAGAACAACAAGCCACGAGCATTGCAGCGGTCCCCCCACACAAATAGACGACGTACCCCACAGCGAGCGGTGCTTTGGAGGAAAAGACCCTAAACCCTGGCAACATGTCCTACTCATGTTCGGGGAGTAGGATTTCAATTTTACCGAGGGGAGGAGCACATCTTCCAAGCACAAGACGCTTGGAAATTTTTATCCTGATCTCTTAATTGTCCAATTGTGATATATGTTATTGATTTATATGTTATGTTTTAATAAATGCTCTTAATTGTATACACTTAGCATATCCCTGGTAATACACTATTGTGGTGTTTTTGCCTTCTTTTGTCTTCCCTATTCTGAGGTCATTTCAGTCAAGATTGCAGCAAGAAAATCAGCGTTCCATTCTTCCCCCAGCGCCATAGGAGGTTTTTTCAACAACACAGACTTTAATCTGTTAGAGATACCAGATCAACCACCCAGGATGCTCAAGGATACAATCACATTCAGTATCACAGGTTTCATTATTCTGTTTATTGTATATGTGTATTTTACATACGTTTTACACTACGCTATTTACACTTGTTTTTCCATCACTAAGCTAGTGCAGCTACCTTAAAACCTTAATTTATTCCAGACCAATAAAATAGCAAAGTATTTCTCTTATTTCCATAGTTATGTTACCTCAGCTCAGTAGGCGTTATCCCCCCCCTTTCCTGATTGACCAGTCCTGTTGTAAGTCAAAAATATCAGACGGCTCACAAGTCAGATAGTATATCAGCTTCCAATGTAACAATCCTGCGGTACTCTCATAATGGTTATAAACGCTGTATCAACCTACCAAAAGATATACTGCTCTCCCCTTCATCTTCCTTTAATGTGTTGTGTGTGTGTGTGTGTGGTGTGTGTGTGTGTATAATTATTATTAATAAATATTTATACATACACTAAATCCGTTGCTTTGGGGCAATCAAAGTGCATTGTTTTGCGTGGCACAGATGCTAAGGTTAATATTTCTTTTGCGTAGATCCTGAAAGTTATGCAAGCTTTGGAGGATCTGGGATTATCTGCCGCACGGACGCGATGGAAATCTTTGAATATGGAACATTATGTCTGAGTTCCTCTGGATCCACAGCTGTCAAAATCTATTTTAGCTGCCTGCGAATTGACTGCGTAGATGAAATGCTCACGCTGGCTGCATGTTACAGGTATTTTCCATGTAAAACAATGCCCTGCTTATTCCGCACACTAAGTACGGGACTTCCTGCTACCAGTGCGGGAAGTAGGAAAGGTTACCCAGCTGATCCCACTGCTGATCCTGTGTCTGGCAGGGAGCGAGCAAACAGAACCTCTAACAAATGCATTTGAATGCAAATTAGAGGTTTATTGCTTCTAAACATAAGACAATTGACGTTTCATATGACAAAGATTGAACAATTTTAACATGCCACCGAACAGAAGATATTTCACACAGGAAAACCTTGCGGAAACGTTTTTGTTATTTTTATAGTTGCTGTAATATTTATCACCTGGGAATGAAAAGATGATGAAGGTATAAACTGATGTAGTGATAGTCGGCAGCACAGCTAAATAGAGCAAAAAACCTGAGAAACATGCACTAAAAAGCCGCTTGTTTTCATAACTAAGTATTAGCATATCCATGAAATACTTGTTATCAAATAAAACAGAGTATTATTTATCAATGTACAGTACGTTTATTGTTGCCATTCTCATGTTAAACTGCAGCAATTTAACCTCATTATGTAACATGAGTATATGGGGAGATCAATCATATATTAAATGCAAAAAAAGCTGTGGTTTATATAGGGGGTGCCTCGCTGGATAAAGCTCTATAAACTGGAGTTCACATAGAGCGAGGACTCATCGTCTAGCTGCAGTTGATCTGATTTAGTTATAGAATGCAATGCCATAAAATGTACATGTTACTTTGCTAGCAATAATAGATGCTTTCAGCTCGCAAGCAAAATTGCTCCAGTAAGCTCAATCACACAAGTGCACAGTATCCATTTTTTGTTTCGGAAACCTGCCACCAAATGTGAATATGCCTATTAATCTGTGAAGCTAAACTTAATTATGGGCCATTTTAGCAAGGATTAATGCCACAGGGGAAAATAATGAAAGGAAAATGCCATCATGATAAACATTAATATACTAGTGTTGGCATTTTAGCGGATTGAAATATTGTGGTTCAATGCTCTTTTTTTCTTTTTTTTTATAAAAAGCACCAACTGTTTTATGGATCCATTGGAGCAGAGAAGCTGATACAACCATCGGACAAAGTTTTTGCACTCAGATGGCGATCACTTTACTCTTATACAAATATACAAGGAATACGAAACATAAAGAAAAACCGTAGACGCCAGTTGTAAGTATAACATAAGAACCATGGGCAGAGATGTAATCATACTTTTATAAGGATGTGTTTATATGCTGACCTGCAGCAGTGCTTGGTATAGGTGTTTTACCAGGGCTAAAAACACATTACAGAAATACAGCTAATGGTCCTCTCTTTTCCCCCACATAAACACATTTAGGTGTAGTTTTACTAAGCTGTGCTTAGTCTTAAGGCATGTGATGTTCAACTGAATGGAGCTTATGGTGTGCCAAAGCTTAGCTCTGCTTAGAAAGTCTGGACCAGTAGTTTCCAACCTTTTTTGTTAAGGAACCCTATGTGAAATTCTCAGGAACCCCAACACTCTCTCTGAGATCAGATGCATTGTAAGGAACCCCAACCCTCTCTAATAGTGCGTCTGAGATCAGATGCATTGTAAGGAACCCCAACCCTCTCTAATAGCGCGTCTGAGATCAGATGCATTGTAAGTAACCCCAACCCTCTCTAATAGCGCGTCTGAGATCAGATGCATTGTAAGGAACCCCAACCTCTCATAGCGCGTCTGAGATCAGATGCATGTAAGGAACCCAACCCTTCTAATAGTGTGTCTGCGATCAGATACATTGTCAATTCTTCTGTATTTGGTAAAATTTTTAAAATGACCTGACAATTACAGGGAACCCTTTAGGGTGCACGAGGAAACCAAAGGTTCCTAGCAAAATAAATACAGTGAAAAACAGTGGTCTGGACCTTGGATTACCTAGAGGTGTGGGGAATGGGTTTAATTGGTAGCTTTAGTGGGCTCTCTGTGAGGTAGGGTGCGCTTGCATCCCCTACATTCACTCTGGGATGCCACCGAATTCCCTGTACTGTGAAAATATCAAAACTCTGCCACAAGTCTTCAGCGCAACATTCACCGTCATGTAAAGAGCGAGAAAAGTGCCCGGGAGAGGCCAGGAATATTCAAAGGCCACTTTGATGCACACCAATGTGAAAGATAATAAGGCCAAGCGAGACACGGGCGAGTGTTTTCCAACCTGGTTGTTTCTGAGCCAAAAAAACGACACTTCATCAATGCTGATTACTTTATGGAAACAATTTGGGCAAAGAAATGTGCCAGTTTGCAACACATTCACTTGTCAGGTGCAGGCGTATGGACTGTAATTGTAACATGCAGCGCTGTTTTGTGAAGGGCCCCCGGCACCTTTTCTTAGAGGTCAACAAGAGAATCCACATATGATTATGGAATTATTAAGAGTGTGGCTGGGATAATAACAGGGAGGAATGAATGTGTATTATTAAAAGATGGATTGTGTGACTAGTTTAAATTTTTGTGTTCTTAGGGTCTGGTGCCTTTCCCCTTACTTAAAATACATATATTTTTCTGTTTTCTGATACAGTCTGGTCCTCTTCATAAACTCTCACAGCGACATCTTAGACAGGTTTGGACTCTTGCTGGCTGGTCTCAATGTGCTGTATCAGGAGTGCGGACAAGTAACCCGCGGGAGAGAAGCCGTCTGTCCACGTCCGTACAATCTGCACAGCTTGGTTGTCCTTAGACCAGGGTTGCCAACTCCAGTCGTCAAGGGCGACCAACAGGTCAGTTTTTAGGATATCCCTGCTTCAGCACAGGTGGCTCAATCAGTGGCTCAGTCGATTGAGCCTCCTGTGGAAGAGCCATCGTACTGCTGTTGACGAGACATGATTGAGCCACCTGTGCTGAAGCAGGGATATCCCGATAATTGACATTTTGGTGGCGCTTGAGGACAGAAGTTGGCCACCCCTGACTGAGAGATTTAGCGCTTCAAATTTATCACATGTATACATTATGCATGGATATCACTCTTTATATACCTGCGAGACCACAAGCTAAAGTGGTTCAAGTATAACCTTAAAAAAATTCTCATTCATTCAACTCCCATTACAGTACTTGAAGCCGCCCCTAATATACATCCACATTATTTATGCATAGCTTGCTGTATGATCCCGATTAAATATATATATATATATATATATATACATCG
>WSYH01019398.1:0-10161 GCA_036426205.1 Ascaphus truei | reverse complement strand
TATCTATCTATCGTATCTATCTATCGTATCTATCTATCGTATCTATCGTATCTATCGTATCTATCGTATCTATCGTATCTATCTAATCTTGTATGGTAAATATTTGAAAGAAGGAGGGCACCAGGAACTTTTATGTAGTTTATTAAACATTCCATATTCTGGAACAAACAGGGATGGGTTTCAGATAAAGGGTAACTTCTTGTTGCAAAGTGCATATATTCAAACAGGTGGTTCCTCAACCAATGAGATATTTCAGCAGGGACAATCTCTTTCCCAAGCCTTCAATCCTATGATTGGGAACAGAACTAAGGGACATACAGTACCCAATGTAATTCTCCAGCAAATACATTCATGTCTCCTTGGAGAAAACCTGGAATAAGGTACTCAATATTCTACTGTGGTGGGTGACCTGTTCAGGAATATCTCTATAGGAACCCCCTTACTCTGTGATACTTTTCCTATCTTAGAAAACAAGGGATGATGTTGCTTACCCTTAGTTAAAGAAATAACTCTGCACTTATTTCCTCACCTGTTGTCTCTGTAAGTTTCCCTCAAACCCTAGATTGTAAGCTCTTCGGGGCAGGGATTTCCTTTCCTATTGTCTGATTTTGCTGCACTTATTGTATTATTATAATTCTCTGTACTGTATTCTTTGTGAAGCGCTGAGTACACTTTTGTTGCTATATATATAAAGACATACAATACAATACAATACAATACATGAGATCCCCCTTACTCTGTTTCCACTAAGATCTGAGTGTGGAAAATTCCATTCCCATTTTAAATACCCCTATAGTGACATCACTAGTCATTATGCCTACTTGTGGTAAGGTTATGATTCTACTTGGAGCAATAGTTTAATTACATCACAGGCAACTTCTTGAAGATGGATGTGGCTACATTTCTGCTCAGCAACTCCACACATGTGATGGATATGTAGCTAGGTCCCCCCTTGGTTCCATTTTTCCTTCTCTTTACCTCTGATGCATGGGGGAAGTTGCCGTGGTGGCTGGAGCGGCGAGCAGGTTGCCAAGAGTTCCGTAGCGCACCCGGCTAGTGGGGGCCGCCATCTTTAAAGTCACACAGTGGCGTTCTGTTTCTCCCTATGCTTTTTCCTTTAAGAGGATTGTCCCACCCCATTGGGATCCCTTGCAGGTGGAGGCGCTGTCACTCGACGGATCAGGTACATCCCAGGCTCCAGGCGGCGGAGGTTCAGGCCTTCTGTGAGCCACAGGTAATGCACCAAACACCCCGTAGCCACCACATCTTCCATAGGGGGCTGTGGGGTTGGGGGGGGGGGGTGTGTGCTACAGATAGATACCAATTGCAACTACCCATAGAATTAACCTTCTAGTAAAGTAGTATTCCCACAGGGTTGCTACATAGCTACCGTGGCCATGTTTATTTTACCTATGCAGAATATTGCATTATAATGCACAATATCACAGATTTTTCATAGGATTCAATGGCAGTGATAATGCAGAATTTCCCAGAATATCAAACCATAATGAGCAAGCTGGAGCAATAACCCTTCCTACACCTGTATCTATCTACAGGTATCTATGTCTGTCTATATGAAAAAAAGAGAGAGAGAGATGTTATATATTAATATATCCATCCATATAATATATGAATGACTGTTAGTTGTTAGTGGATGCCTGGAAAGTCATTCAGAAAACAGACAGTTTCTGTAGTTGTTCAATTGACTAATCAGAAGCCACAAATTAAGCTGAACAGTAGGTTATATTTACTATTCTGTCAGCTGCAAAACCAGGATAAACAAGTAAAAATAGCAGCACTATATTTATCACAGAAAATAAATCACATGGAAAACAATTAGAATTTTTCTTTTATAAATTGAATGCAATTCTTTTGCAATGATTTTATTATAGTTCTGCAAGGCTTTATAGTTTAGGCTTGGGAGCAGTCAAGCTAATAACCATGTATGGCTATACAAGTTTAAGCCCTTACCTTGTGTAACACACTCCACCCCCCCCGCCCCAATTGCAGATAGGGACCATGTGGGGAAATCTACATGCATTACCAGGTGTGGTGCAATACCTGATCTCACAGAAGCCCTGGACCTCCGCCACTGGGACCCTGGGGTGTTTCCTGAAACGATGCTTACAGAGCCTCCACCTATGCAGGGATTGTAGTGTGTAGAATATCCCCTGACACAGGAACCACATACAGTAACCACTTACACCAGGTTATAGATAAAACAGTTTACTATATGCAACACAACACAATATAACAATAACCATATGACAATAGTGTCACCCTGTAACACTGGCCTAGTGCAGGCCGTAACCCTACACCATACCCTCAAGAGTCCCAAGAGTCCCCCACTCACCCAAGTGTGAATCAGCGCTTGCCACTAAGTTGTGATGAGGGTTGGTGCACTTTGTGTATGTAGCCCTTTTTGTGAACCGGTCTGACCCACCCAATCTCACATTGGCCCCTCGTGGTCTAACCGGTTCCTTTCCCTGCAACACACCTGCTCTAAGGGACTACTGGTAACTGTTCACACCTGTGGCTCCAGGAGATCTGAGCCTCCGCTAGCTGGGAGCCTGGGGAAACCCTTACCATTTACCTGGTGCAGCGCCTCCACTTACCCAGGATCCCCGTTATGAAAGATAGCCCTGGGTAAGAAATACAATAACACACATATATAATACTAACACTTTACTGAACACACTTATAACACATTACATAACATCATGCTCTATCCGCATCACCTTAACCATATCACCTCAGCCCAATGTCTGGTGTTCCCACCCAGTATCCTGTGATCCCCCACACCCAATGTCCCGTACTCCTACGGAGGTAGTGGATGACTGCGCAGTCACTATATGAATAGGCCTGTTGGTGCACTTATAATACAGAAGTACCTTCCGAGCACTCCAATGCTCGGGACTGCCACTCTCTTCTAAAAGATCTGATCCTATCCAGGTACTTCTCTCCGTGGACCCCAACGAGGGTCCCACCGCTTCCCGGGAGCAGCAACCGAATCACGGCAACACCAACCGCATCACGGGAACAGCAACCGCCGCTATCCCTATCTATCCCTAACGTGACAGGGATCCTAACCTAGGGCCTGTCCCTGATGAACCGCAACCTGGGATGGCTTGGGGAAAACTCCTAGGGCCTGTGGAACAATAACCCGCCCCCTCCCCTAGCTACCCAGTCCTATCTGTATCTACTAACTCACTAGATACTCCTAAAGCACCTGCAGCCAACACACAGCTCACACTGTCAGCCTGCAGGTATTCACACACGCTGCACACACTGCGCCCAGCACATGCAGCAACACCCACCCACAGAATGATACACACCATTCACTGGAACCCGCAGCAAATCCACTGCTCGCACGCTGTGCCTATTTGCCAGTGCCCACAGCCCTCTCCGCTGTGGCACTGCCAAACCTGCACCTTCCGCACCTAAGGGTAACCTCCTTATCTAGGGCCGTCCCTCTCCTTCAGTTACCCCCTGCCCTTCCCGGGAATTGGGGCGTGCCTGGGGATCTAAGGAGAACCCTTACCTGGGGCAGGAGCCACGCGCTCCCTGCAGCCTTCCTACTCCTTCCTTCTCCTCGTGCAGACTCCTGTGCCAAGCCCGGGAAATGTATCTATATTCCCGGGCTGAGCTTCCTCCAGCCCTATTGGCCGCAAGGGAGCACCTGACCTCTGTCTCCCTAAGCCTCCTGGGAGTTGTAGTTCCCAGGGGCTGCCTAAAGCATTGGGGCCCCGTGCGCGCTTCTCCTGCGCATGCGCGAACGCCTAATGGCCACCGCAACCTCCCTCTACACTTCCCTACTCTCGCGCGATCTCTCCCTGCACTGAGGATCCTACCTTGCGCTTTCGCCCTACTGCGCATGCGCGAACTAACGCGCAATGGCGGCACCCTCTCCTTCAGCCGCGAGCCGGTGGCAACGCGATCGCGTCCCCGGCAACCGGCCTGCGCCGCAAGGCATCGCGCTGCTCCCTGCACTGGCCCCCACCCTTGCGTTCTCCCGGCGGGTCCATCAGAGACAACGGCGGCACCCGCGATCCCCCGGCACACGCAGAGGGGGGCCAGAGAGCGAAAATATACCTCGGGGCTATATTCTCCCCCTCGCAGAATCCCAACGCCCTCTCTTGGGTAGCAACCATACAGAGATTTATATAAGGAAAAATACATGGCATAATTCACATCACATGTAGCATGCATTTCATCATCAATACTCATATGGATACCCGAGGCCAGCTGAGTCTCAGAGTGGAGTGCCCATAACAGATTGGGTGAGGGTATCCCACCGTGACTCCTGTGAGTCTTTTGGAACTCTAGACCTGTCCCTTGCACCAACCCACCTTCTCCCTCTCGCAGAAAAAAATAGCAAGGGGTCCGGGGTATTGACCCTTGCCGGACCCTCCGGTTTCGTCTCACGGGAGACAGGGAGGTTCAGTCTCTTGCCTCGATCCACCACATGGCGAACATAACGCTCCATCGCGCAAATGGGAGAGGCCACAACTACTGGAGCGGTCTCAACACAGTCTCTGTCCGCTCCAGCAATCCCTTTAACGGTGACACCATCGTTGGGCAGCACAACCTCTTCGTGCAGGCCCGGGTCTTGAGAAGGCCAAGCTTGGAGACTCCTCGAGCAGGGGTATGTGTCGCTCCAGTCCGCTACACTGGATCCCTGGATAAGGTCGAGTTCGTTCCACGATCTGCAGAGATCTTCTGGGGGAGACACCTCCACCAGGACGCGATGACGGGGTGAGCCCATCGCCCGGGTGACCCTACCTTTGGAGTCACCAGGCTCCACGATCACCGGGGAGCTCACACCCGACACCCCTGGGGCAGTCAACTTACCCCTATCGTTGTCGGCAGGTACTGATCCCACGCCTGGGACCGCTGGTACCTCGGTGGTAGGCCGGACTGGCCGCTGCAGGGCACACGGGCCCATCTCCTGGTCTGCATCAGTTGAGGTGGTTGCCTCGGTGACCTCACTGGAGTGGTCCGCCGGCAGGCGCATCACCACGCTCGGTTGGTCGCTAGAATCACCACACATGGGCGGGGGTATAAACACCTTACCCTGGCCTTCCGGGATCTGTGGTTCTGGAACCGACATCTGGGGTTCCGACATCTGGAGCTCCGCCTTCAGCGGCTCCGGTTCAGCATCTGAAGAGTCCATTTGGGCACACGGCCCCTCCACCACCTCCATCGCTGAAGTGGAATAATTAGTAACGGCTTCACCCACCTTGGTAGCACCATCAGGCGCATCTTTCTCCGTAGGTTCCGCCATCAGAGGTTCCTGCTCTTCCTTCTCAGGGAAAGAACAATCCAGTTCTGGTACAGTGTCCTCCCCCACTGGCAGCTCGGTAGGCTGCGGCAGTTTAGGTTGCAGGAACTGCGCCGCACAGTCAGGGCACTCGGGCCCTCGGGTCAGTTCACCCACAGGACACTCACATTCATGCAGACGGCCGTGCAGGCATTCTTCCCCGTCTACCACGGTCATCGTGAGGGCGACGGCTAACTCAGTGGACCCGTCCGCCCAGCCACCAGTCGCTTTCCAGTCTCTTAACGCACACGGGCACACCACCATTGGCAAGACTAAATGGGGGGCCCGTACGATTCTATACAGCCAAGGGTGTTTCTCTCGGCATCCCTGGCTTTCCTTAGGGGTAACAGAAATGGCTGATTTCTGCTCACGACACTCCCTCCCCCTGGTGGACTCTATAGGAGGAGCAGCACAGTCTTTTGGGGAATGTTGCGAGCTCAGTACTGAGTCACTCACAGTGTGGGGGCGGGACTCTGGCTTTCCCGCCAGTCCTGGGAGAAGGTTTGCAACATTTTCCTGTGCATGCTGGCAGTCAGCCGCACACGTGCCATTTTGATTTGGCGGGAGCCGCCATTTTAGGTGGGACTCACAATCAATGTCAATAGGGCTCTCTGTGCAGGTAGAAACTGCCAAGTCGGGGTAAATAAAGGGGCACCCATCGGTCGGACCCCCGGGCAAATTTAAGAACTTAGGGCCATCTTCCTCGCTTAGGGTCTGGCCTGCATATATCAGGACAGTACTCCATTGCACGGTGTCATCATACCTTCGCCCTCTGACCCACGTACCCGCCAGTCCAGGGAGCTTCCGAACCTGCGCCTGGACGTCTAACAAGGGCACGCCAGCCGGGACTGCCCCCACGGCAACCACGCGGTTAGGAGTCACGTTCACCTTCAAGGCCCAAGCGTAGACCTCCGGCTTTGAGAGCACCCACATGGTGGAACAAAAATAGGACACAAATTAGAAAAACATGTACAGGGCACCCCAGGTCTGATATCTCAGCAGCGCCTCCAAATGTAGCCCTTTTTGTGAACCGGCCTGACCCACCCAATCTCACATTGGCCCCTCGTGGTCTAATCGGTTCCTTTCCCTGCAACACACCTGCTCTAAGGGACTACGGGTACTGTATCACACCTGTGGCTCCAGGAGATCTGAGCCTCCGCTAGCTGGGAGCCTGGGGAAACCCTTACCATTACCTGGTGCAGCGCCTCCACTTACCCAGGATCCCCGTTAAGAAATATAGCCCTGGGTAAGAAATACAATAACACACATAACGATAAAACA
This sequence comes from Ascaphus truei, assembly GCA_036426205.1. NCBI lineage: Eukaryota > Metazoa > Chordata > Amphibia > Anura > Ascaphidae > Ascaphus > Ascaphus truei. The sequence goes on along the minus strand of WSYH01019398.1, from coordinate 3,560 downwards.
ATAACTAACACTTTACTTGAGAACTATCTATCTATCGTATCTATCTATCGTATCTATCTATCGTATCTATCGTATCTATCGTATCTATCGTATCTATCGTATCTATCTAATCTTGTATGGTAAATATTTGAAAGAAGGAGGGCACCAGGAACTTTTATGTAGTTTATTAAACATTCCATATTCTGGAACAAACAGGGATGGGTTTCAGATAAAGGGTAACTTCTTGTTGCAAAGTGCATATATTCAAACAGGTGGTTCCTCAACCAATGAGATATTTCAGCAGGGACAATCTCTTTCCCAAGCCTTCAATCCTATGATTGGGAACAGAACTAAGGGACATACAGTACCCAATGTAATTCTCCAGCAAATACATTCATGTCTCCTTGGAGAAAACCTGGAATAAGGTACTCAATATTCTACTGTGGTGGGTGACCTGTTCAGGAATATCTCTATAGGAACCCCCTTACTCTGTGATACTTTTCCTATCTTAGAAAACAAGGGATGATGTTGCTTACCCTTAGTTAAAGAAATAACTCTGCACTTATTTCCTCACCTGTTGTCTCTGTAAGTTTCCCTCAAACCCTAGATTGTAAGCTCTTCGGGGCAGGGATTTCCTTTCCTATTGTCTGATTTTGCTGCACTTATTGTATTATTATAATTCTCTGTACTGTATTCTTTGTGAAGCGCTGAGTACACTTTTGTTGCTATATATATAAAGACATACAATACAATACAATACAATACATGAGATCCCCCTTACTCTGTTTCCACTAAGATCTGAGTGTGGAAAATTCCATTCCCATTTTAAATACCCCTATAGTGACATCACTAGTCATTATGCCTACTTGTGGTAAGGTTATGATTCTACTTGGAGCAATAGTTTAATTACATCACAGGCAACTTCTTGAAGATGGATGTGGCTACATTTCTGCTCAGCAACTCCACACATGTGATGGATATGTAGCTAGGTCCCCCCTTGGTTCCATTTTTCCTTCTCTTTACCTCTGATGCATGGGGGAAGTTGCCGTGGTGGCTGGAGCGGCGAGCAGGTTGCCAAGAGTTCCGTAGCGCACCCGGCTAGTGGGGGCCGCCATCTTTAAAGTCACACAGTGGCGTTCTGTTTCTCCCTATGCTTTTTCCTTTAAGAGGATTGTCCCACCCCATTGGGATCCCTTGCAGGTGGAGGCGCTGTCACTCGACGGATCAGGTACATCCCAGGCTCCAGGCGGCGGAGGTTCAGGCCTTCTGTGAGCCACAGGTAATGCACCAAACACCCCGTAGCCACCACATCTTCCATAGGGGGCTGTGGGGTTGGGGGGGGGGGGTGTGTGCTACAGATAGATACCAATTGCAACTACCCATAGAATTAACCTTCTAGTAAAGTAGTATTCCCACAGGGTTGCTACATAGCTACCGTGGCCATGTTTATTTTACCTATGCAGAATATTGCATTATAATGCACAATATCACAGATTTTTCATAGGATTCAATGGCAGTGATAATGCAGAATTTCCCAGAATATCAAACCATAATGAGCAAGCTGGAGCAATAACCCTTCCTACACCTGTATCTATCTACAGGTATCTATGTCTGTCTATATGAAAAAAAGAGAGAGAGAGATGTTATATATTAATATATCCATCCATATAATATATGAATGACTGTTAGTTGTTAGTGGATGCCTGGAAAGTCATTCAGAAAACAGACAGTTTCTGTAGTTGTTCAATTGACTAATCAGAAGCCACAAATTAAGCTGAACAGTAGGTTATATTTACTATTCTGTCAGCTGCAAAACCAGGATAAACAAGTAAAAATAGCAGCACTATATTTATCACAGAAAATAAATCACATGGAAAACAATTAGAATTTTTCTTTTATAAATTGAATGCAATTCTTTTGCAATGATTTTATTATAGTTCTGCAAGGCTTTATAGTTTAGGCTTGGGAGCAGTCAAGCTAATAACCATGTATGGCTATACAAGTTTAAGCCCTTACCTTGTGTAACACACTCCACCCCCCCCGCCCCAATTGCAGATAGGGACCATGTGGGGAAATCTACATGCATTACCAGGTGTGGTGCAATACCTGATCTCACAGAAGCCCTGGACCTCCGCCACTGGGACCCTGGGGTGTTTCCTGAAACGATGCTTACAGAGCCTCCACCTATGCAGGGATTGTAGTGTGTAGAATATCCCCTGACACAGGAACCACATACAGTAACCACTTACACCAGGTTATAGATAAAACAGTTTACTATATGCAACACAACACAATATAACAATAACCATATGACAATAGTGTCACCCTGTAACACTGGCCTAGTGCAGGCCGTAACCCTACACCATACCCTCAAGAGTCCCAAGAGTCCCCCACTCACCCAAGTGTGAATCAGCGCTTGCCACTAAGTTGTGATGAGGGTTGGTGCACTTTGTGTATGTAGCCCTTTTTGTGAACCGGTCTGACCCACCCAATCTCACATTGGCCCCTCGTGGTCTAACCGGTTCCTTTCCCTGCAACACACCTGCTCTAAGGGACTACTGGTAACTGTTCACACCTGTGGCTCCAGGAGATCTGAGCCTCCGCTAGCTGGGAGCCTGGGGAAACCCTTACCATTACCTGGTGCAGCGCCTCCACTTACCCAGGATCCCCGTTATGAAAGATAGCCCTGGGTAAGAAATACAATAACACACATATATAATACTAACACTTTACTGAACACACTTATAACACATTACATAACATCATGCTCTATCCGCATCACCTTAACCATATCACCTCAGCCCAATGTCTGGTGTTCCCACCCAGTATCCTGTGATCCCCCACACCCAATGTCCCGTACTCCTACGGAGGTAGTGGATGACTGCGCAGTCACTATATGAATAGGCCTGTTGGTGCACTTATAATACAGAAGTACCTTCCGAGCACTCCAATGCTCGGGACTGCCACTCTCTTCTAAAAGATCTGATCCTATCCAGGTACTTCTCTCCGTGGACCCCAACGAGGGTCCCACCGCTTCCCGGGAGCAGCAACCGAATCACGGCAACACCAACCGCATCACGGGAACAGCAACCGCCGCTATCCCTATCTATCCCTAACGTGACAGGGATCCTAACCTAGGGCCTGTCCCTGATGAACCGCAACCTGGGATGGCTTGGGGAAAACTCCTAGGGCCTGTGGAACAATAACCCGCCCCCTCCCCTAGCTACCCAGTCCTATCTGTATCTACTAACTCACTAGATACTCCTAAAGCACCTGCAGCCAACACACAGCTCACACTGTCAGCCTGCAGGTATTCACACACGCTGCACACACTGCGCCCAGCACATGCAGCAACACACACCCACAGAATGATACACACCATTCACTGGAACCCGCAGCAAATCCACTGCTCGCACGCTGTGCCTATTTGCCAGTGCCTACAGCCCTCTCCGCTGTGGCACTGCCAAACCTGCACCTTCCACACCTAAGGGTAACCTCCTTATCTAGGGCCGTCCCTCTCCTTCAGTTACCCCCTGCCCTTCCCGGGAATTGGGGCGTGCCTGGGGATCTAAGGAGAACCC
>WSYH01019397.1:0-10164 GCA_036426205.1 Ascaphus truei | reverse complement strand
TGCTGCTGCTGCTGCTGCTGCTGCTGCTGCTGCTGCTGCTGCTGCTGTAATTAACATCTCCAGTGCTTGAAAATATTAGCAATACTAACTGATATCATAAATATGACAAATGTCTATTACAAATAATATAAACATTTGTCTTCTGAGCCTCTCATGTTAATTAACTTGTGTCTGGGCAGAGTGTAATTGTGATCATGTTACTATTCAGCGCTGTTTATTTTGAGACGGACTAGAGATGCAGCATTGCAGGGTGTTAACAGCATTGCTTTAAAGTGTCCCATCTTTTAAAGTGGCAATATTTTTAAGTGGCATACAATGTGGAGTTATGCAGAAGTGGAACGCCAAGAGGATGCCAGCACAAGCATTGCCTTTAAATGCAGAAAAATTTAAGTACGCTACATTTTCTGTTCAACCCCTTGAAACCACCTATTCAACACTTTCTCAGGCCTACTGATGTAAGGAGCATACAATAGCTCTTATCTGTTATCCGTCTTACTGAAAATGTTTGTTACTGACCTCACTTAAATCTTATTCTATTTCCCAGTCAAAAGCCTCTGCCGCCGGGAGTTCAGGCTATGTAATTATACACCCTGGCTTACTCAAAAGCTTTGCATTACATACTGAATGCTGGTGCCCCTCCTTCTGACCGTTGGAATGGTTGATCCCTTTGTGGGGCTTGGCTGTCCCGAGAGCCATGGCTGGCCTCCCTCTTTGGGCATCAGTCGGAGCTTGTGGAGTCTGTGCCATTTGACCAGGACACTCTCCTGGTCCATGCCCCAAGGACATTTTCCACGAGCTGAACAGTGGGGAGGGGTTATCACCTATAGAAATTGCTCTAGAACGACTTGTTCGAGTATCCCCTCTTTGGTGTGCTGCTCAGGCTGTATTCACCAAGTACACAAGTAAGCACTGAGCAATGACCCAGGGTCTCACCATAGAGGTACATTTCAAGTTCTGGAACTACTGCCGGTAGGATTCTGGGGTTAGGTCTAAGCGATCAGAGGATGGCGGATTTTACCTGCTTATAGTCCATAGCTTGATTTGCAGGTAGGCCCTGATATGTGGCCTGGGTGTCTCTTCTGAGGAGCGGGGCCAAAGCCAGCAATCTACGGATCAGCCCTGGGCCTCAGCGACCCTTTTCAAAGGTTAACAGGAAAGCCTCTGGGAAAACCGGTGGCCTGTCTAGAAGTTCTGGTCTGGCAGACCATGGGGACCGGGACAGCGCATTGGTCAGCCTTACATCCTTTGCTGTCTGCTGCTGGATTTGGAGCTTGGCTTGCTGCTGCATTATATCTTCAAATTATTATATATACAAAATTCAAATCCCTAAATTTAGCCCAACTAATTTGACAACTTACTCTATCAAATATAAAGTCTTGTAACCCCTCACTGTTAGATTGGACCCTGTCCTCCTGTTCCAAAAGAATCTATTCCTCTAGTATTTTATCTGACACGTTTAATGTGTGCATAAAATCAGACTACTACAATCTAGCCCTAAAGTATTTATAACAAGAGCATTTAGAAAATTTTAACCTTCAACAATTTCTTGTTGACCATACCAACTGCCCCTGGTACAGAATCAATTTGATACTGGACCCCAAATTTGCACATGACTATTTCCAATTAGAGTTCCTAAAGTCCAGCCTAAATTACTACCAATATTTGGGTATGAGGCTAGACTCCCATCCAACATTTGGTTTGCATGTAGACAAAATGACATCCTAAATCTCTTCCAAACTTGGTGTACTTTAAAGAAATAAATCCTGCCTAAGGCCCTTGGTTAGAAAGCACATTGCACTATGGGGATATAGTGTATGGTATAGCACTCCAAATTATACATTTTAATCATTATACATTTCAGAGATTTACAGACAAAAAAGAGGGCTGAAAATTTTTGACCGCTTTGTGGTGTTTGACAAACACTCAGTGGGATTTGTGCATGTAATATCAAACTTTATTGTTAAAAGTTGCTGAGTAAATTGGCACTGGAAACATAGCACACAGATATTTGTCTCATTTTCTTTCTGAAACGCAGGCATCCAAAAAAAGATTTGATGAGGAAGAGGCGTTTAAAAAGCGTGCATACCAATGTGTGGTGCAGCTGCAGAGCAAAAGTTCTCACATCATCAAAGCCTGGAACCTGATCTGTGATGTATCCCGAAAAGGTATATACTGTATATACTGTATATAACCTGGGTTTCAGTCTGTTATAGAGCACTGATTGCCGGAGTCACTGATTGCCGAGATATGTAATGCTCTACTTTTGACAGAATTTGCAAGCAGGGGCATAAGTAGTTACTGGTGGGCCCTGGTGAAAGTTTTTTTGAAATATCCCTTTTTCCCCTGAGGCCCTACCTGTGGAGCGGGTGCGGTGGCGGCAACGGAGGGAGCGCACCCCGGCGGTGATTGTGGAAATTGGGCCTAACTTTCTCGCGAGGACCACCTGGGTGGGCTCCGTCCGCTGCTGTCTGGTAATGCCCCGCAGGTAGGGCCAGGGCAGGAGTTTTGCAGAAAGGGGGGCCTTTAGAAATGCTGGAATGTTGTTCTGGCTGCTAAAGTAAGTGTAGCAGCTTCTCCATTTTGGCTTTATTTTTGTTAAATAAATCATGACACGGTGTAATATGTCATGTGTTGTTGTTCATCAGAGGTTGTATTTACCTCATTTTAAGACCTGCTAAGGAACAGATGATTGTTATTATGTCCTGATATGTAAAATCATAGAATTCAAAGAGGGTGTACTTTCTTTTTCACACAACTGTTTGTCTTTATTTATATAGCGCCATAAATGAACATAGCCCTTCACAGCAGTAATACACGTGACATCATATAAATAATAAATAATATCTATGTATGTATGTCTTTATATAGTGTAAGGAATCGGGGAACACGTCCTTTGCGACGTGTTCCCTCCTTACCTAGTGCTGCTGCTGACTCTGTTCCACTCTCCGCTCATGCGCGCAACCCCACTCCGACCCCGCCCCTGCCACAGAGCTTGGCTCCACCCCCCGGACACGCTGCACACACGTGACGACGTGCAACGATCCCCAGCTGCGTGTCAAGCATCATTTGTGCCTCTTGTCTCCTGCAGCCTATGCCAGCTTCCGCTTGGTCCGCGCCTCCGCTCCACCCCCTGTCCCATTGGTTCTGTCTGCCTACTTATACCCGGTTCCTGCTCTCAGTCAGTGCTCAGCATAATCCGGTGTAGCCACGCTGCTTACTACAGTTGTGCCTAGCATTGTTCCAGTCTTGTCTTTCAGATTAACCTCTTGTGTACCGACCCGGCTTGTAAGTGAACCCCACTGGATATTGACCTCGACTACGGCGACTTCTCCAACCCCTGATCATGGCTAACGGACCAGGACTATCCTACCATCTATAATCCCAGAACACGGCTAACGGACTTCTACAATTCTACTCTCTCCAATCCCAGGACCTGCAAGTATACCGATTAACCCTCTCTCTCCAACCCAGACCCGGCAACGCTAGACAATCCGCCTTCCAGACACGCCTCCGCTGCTGTGGGTGCGTGGCTTTGTACCTTCCCACCTCAGTGCCGGGGTCTTGCCTTGTTTGTGGGTACCGCAAGAGTTACATATAGCGCCATTAATGTACATAGCGCTTCACAGCAGTAATACACGTGACAATCATATAAATAACAAATAATATAAATAACACATAAAGGGGAGATGCTGAGACAGATTTCGGAAAGAGTAGAGTGATTCTGGCAGCAGCGTTAAGGATAGATTGTAGGGGAGACAGTTGAGAAGCAGGAATGCCAGACAGCAGGAGGTTACATGCTGGCAAAGACAGAGGTCATGAACATGAGTCATGTTCAACTCCACACTGAATGCTACTTTAAAAAGTGGCTACTATCCTCCGATGAGAATCCCTGTGCTATCCAGGTTACTTGATGGGTAAGCCACCACCCCCTCCCCCCCAATAGTAGTAATGAAGAGTATTTTTTCCAGTGGACATGTATAATGTATTTCTATATATGCAAAGTTTGATTGTCAGGAATGTTGCACCATTCCTTCCTCCCCCCCCCCCCCCCCCCCCCATTCCTCCTCCCCTTTTTTTTTTGCCCCCCCCCCCCCCCCCCCCCCCCCACAACTGTTGGAAAAAAACTAATAAAAACTAAAGTTAAAAAGTGGCTACTTTAAATATGGCCTGCGTTAAAGGTTGGCTGCTACACCTGCTAATGAGGAAAGGCAGGGTTGCAGTCCTGTCTGAGACATGCAAATGTGCTCACAAATGATATTTGATATATTATAAGTTTATAAGCCATAAAGCCCACCCCCCAAAAATGAATCTGTTGTTGTGATTGCCATGTAACCTACAGGGTGCTTGCATATGCAGACAAAGTAATACAATTCTGCACTGTTGCTATAAATGCAATCCTGCCGTATCAGTTTAAAGTGTGTGGTAGCCTTTTTTTAATCAAACACCAAAATGTTTCTTCACATTAGCTAATCCTAATACAAAGTAATTTCTCTGCTTAGTCATGAGCTAAATGTGCTGCATTATTTTTCTTTCTTTTACAACTATAGAATTCCAGAAAATATATGACTGCCTGGATATCCGCATAATAGACAGAGGAGAATCCTACTACCAAGACAAGATGGTCCAGATTGTGAAGGAGTTTGAAGAGAGAGGTTCTTTACTTTTTGTTGTTTTCCCGTAAACAGAGTTGAAAAGGTTGTAGTCCCGCTCAGTCCTAGTAAGAGGGATATTTGCAAATATGTTTCGTCAGATAAAAAAAAGTTTATTTTTAAAATGATCAAACACTTTATTGTGAAATTCTCTATTGTGATATGATGTCTAATATTTTGGGGAGCCCTCTTTAAAATGATATGAGCACTTAAAGCCCCATTCCTACATAAACTGGCCCTATTTGTTATACAAATTAATTTTGTTTGGATCCTTCTATGAAACACTTCAGCCATTTTTTTTGTTTTGGTGTAATGTTCATGTAAAAATATTATTTGTGAGTGCACTTCCATCTTTTTATGATCTGAACAGGGAGGTCTGTCGGAGCAGACGCTCTACATTCTCAGCTCTGGCGATCCTATTGTTCCAGAGAAATGTACCTGTGTATGGCTGCCGAGTCAGCCTCACTGCTGTGGGTCAATGGCATGGCAGATTGCTATTTGATGACTCTGGCAGCTTTTTTTTTTTTTTTTTAAACTTGCAAATCTAGTGAAGCTAAATTTATCGAGAACCTGAGAGTTCTCTGGGCTGAGGATAGCGCAATTCTGCTCTGAGAGAGTGCTGCTTTAATAGTACTTAACAGAAGTAAGTTTGTTCCAAGATACTTGTAGTGGTACTTTTTGTAGTTCAATTTTTAAACGTATCTTTGAATAATTAGAATTTGAAGAAAAAAAATGTTGTATTAATATACAGACTTTCACATGACAGAGTGTTTTCGTTTATTACAACCCCAATATATGTTGCAAGGCTGCAACAGTATGTTAGAGAAATACTAAAGGTGCATACAGTAGAATCTGTAAGAAGGGGGAAGCTTAATTAAATTGAGAGACAACTAGGAGAGGCATTTTTAACTCTTGCTGTCGAGGGACCTGCAGCAAAAGGCTTGTTGAAAAAGATTCATTCAAACCTCTTTAATCGGCCTCAGACGTATGGATGTAAGAATACTTTAGTTTGTATTCATTTGTAACAATAACAAGGCAGTAAGTCAGATTGGACCATTCTGAGCACTAGAATAGCCCTTCCTGATATCACGTAACACAAAGAAACCAATGCCCTAAAGCAATGCCCCTACAGTATTTATACTATATCGCAAACATGCGTATGTCATTCATACGCCAATTCGCCTATTTTCTCTATAGCTACTTTTGACTGAGAACGGTAGGGGAAGTTTCCTTTTTAGTGTGAGTGATTATCACTCCTTGAAACTTTTGCAAAGATCATATTGCTTGTGTGACAACTGCAGACATGTCTGTTATCGTCTTCAGTAATGGCAACCTTTTCAGTACCAGACTTGCATACCTGAAATGTACCTAGTTATGTCCCATGTCCAATGTCTATGCCCACAGACATAAATATTTATACCACAGGTTAAAGTACAAAAATATTGGTGTATTTCTTTTAACTTATTGAAACCATTTTTCCCTGTAGGTCTTGTCGAGGTTGATGAAGGACGCAAAGTTGTGTTCCGCCCGGGATACTCAATTCCTTTAACAATTGAGAAATCCGATGGAGGTTTCACCTACGACACTTCAGACTTAGCCGCCATAAAACAGAGACTGTTTGAAGAGAAAGCGGATGTTCTTATCTATGTGGTAGATAGCGGGCAGGTAAATGCGATAAGGACACAGCATGGAACTATTTAAAGTATGTATGTATATATATATATATATATATATATATATATATATTCACTAAGTGAACAGGAAATAACCACTGTAGAAAAGGCAACATAACACACAATGTGTATTTTAACATATACATGAATACATTAAAGCTTTGCGTGCTGAGGGCGTTTGTATCCCTGAGTGCTAAAGAAATGGTGCAATTTTTGGTGCTAACCAAGTCCATACCACAATAAAGAGATTATTCTTAATATAAACCTAGACAAATCATATATGCTTTGTTTTCCAGCAGAACCAGTAGATTATAAATCTATCAGTGGTTTAATGTATTTTCTTACATATAACAGACATTTCAGTTGAATCCTAAAAAAAAAAAAGGGGTTATTGAATAAAGCCAAGTGAATATGAACTTTCATAAATCCTTAATTTGATATCACACGTACCAGAACATATAAGTGTAACGGGTATTCCCCCCCCCCCCCCCCCAATCGCAGATTACACTGTGGAAGCGGAGAAACATACGGTGTTACCATAGGTGTGGTGCATTACCTGTTGGCTCGCAGGAGGGCTGAGCTTCCGCCACGGGGAACCTGGTGCAATTACACTAGGGGTACTCACTTACAACGAAGCAGCGCCTCCACCTGCGATGGCTCCCACCAGAGGGGGAGTGGTTCCTTGCAGGACAATCAATAATACCATACACAGTGATTTATATATTAACTAATACCATTTACTGGGAACAGCATATAACACATCATCACATCAATACCATAACATATCAGAACAGGTGTCCCTCTCTCGAGGAGACACTTACTGCGACGTCCAGTAGGATGCTTCCCCAACATCAGGTGATCCCACCCAGTGTCCAAAGAACCCCACCCAATGTCCCGCACTCTGGCAGAGAGAGGCAATGGGTGACTGCGCAGTCACTATTTATACTAAGGGCCCGTTGGTGCACTTGTGTGTTAGATAGTACCTGCCGAGCACTCCCGTGCTCGGATCTCCAACTGGCTTCACAAAGGATCCGTCGTGTGATGGTTCCGTCTGATCCTACACCGGACTCCTTTGTACGCGGACCGCCAGGGGCGATCTTAACCTGGAAACAGTCTCTGCGGACCCCAACTTGGATCCGAACCTCGTAGCAGGAACCGCAGCGTCCGCTGTGTCCCTGGCTAATCTACCCTACCGTGGCAGGATCCCTAACATAGGACCTGTCCCTACCGCACTAAGTGTCACACGCTATACTATAGGCCGTCCCTACAGCAACCTGAAATGGCTTTAGGGGAAGCTCCTAGGGGCCTACAGGGGTTAATAGCCTGCCCCACTCCCCTAACTCTTCCCAGCCCTGACTGTTACTAAACTAATCCCAGCGCCTGCAGCAACAAGCTGTGACCCACTGGATGTGTGCAGCCAACGTGCTACACAACAAGGTGCCTGCCTGTCAGACCTCACGGCACTGACAGCCGTGACTCTGACAAGGCAGCACTACACTAAGGGCAGCGTCCCTATCTTGGACCTCCCTCAGCACTTACCCACTAATCTAGTGGGGAGTTGGGGCCTACCTGGGGTGTGGGTACCTATATGGGTGCAGGAGCTGCCCTCGCTCCCCGCACCCTTCCTTCCCTCACAGCTCCCTGACTCCAACTCACTTAACTGATAACTATCAGCGCATGCAGCAACACCCTGCAACTTAACACTATGTCCACTGCTGCCTTTCTTCCCTTCTGTTCCCCAGCTCCCACTAATGCAAGTGACAGGGTCCCTAACCTGAGGGCTGTCCCTGGCAACACTCACTTTACTGGGGAGCTGAGCTATCTCGGGCCCTGGGGATACTGGCCTAGTACAGGGAGTCCCTGACTCCTGTACCCTACCTCCTTCCCTGGGCTGCTCCGGTCTCTGACTGACTAGCCTGCTCCAACTGACAAAAACCCTGTCTGCACACAACATTGTTGCAACTCTGCAGCATGAGAAGCTGCCAGCTCTATTGGCTTCAATGCTGCCTGTGACAAGGGTGAAAGTGCAGTCCCCAGAGGCTGCTGGGAATTGTAGTCCTTGGCAAAGCTCTTTTCTATGGCGACCGCGTGCGCGATCTTTCTTGCGCATGGGCGAAGCTCGCGCCATAAACAAGAGGGCGGGGCCCGCCGGGAGAAGTCGCCATCCCCTTCCTCCACTGCCACAGGGGTAAGGCAGGGGGCAAAGGAAAATCAGGGGAACCGGGGGTGACCCCCTTACATAAGCATATTACTTGTAAAGAAATGTCTAAACAAGAGAATAAAAGCACTGGAAACTGCGACAAACACATCCAGCTGTTAAAATAAAAATCCTGAATTCAAGATGGCTTAAACATTTTTATGAAAGAAGATATTTTATAAATGCATATATTTAGTAAAACTAGTAATAACTAGACTCTTACTTAAGTTGTGTTCACATATTTTTCAAGTTATAAAGCTTTGTAGGACCTTTCCATAGGTTCCTCCCCCCAGCAGCAGTCATATTAGATGTCCATAGGGCAATTATTCACCACAAAAAAAAGGGGAATCTCCATTCCAGGTTTAGGTTAAGATAACTCACTCCACACTACCCAGGATCTGAGAAACCACTGCAATTTTCGTGCCACCTCCCACAATTGCTGCCATACAGAAAGAGAAAAACAGACAGACACTGGGATTTCACAGAGGAAATCCCTGACCCAATATCCAAATATACCAATATCTATTGGTTTCAAAAGGAGGTATCCCCCTCTGACCTTTCAATATCATGGGAGATGATGCTAAGGAATGCCTCCTATAATGTCACTATTATGTTATGCAGCACCACAATGTGATTTGTATGCCAATGTTACGTCATGCAGCATTCAAGGGGTTAAAATATTGATTTCAATGTATATTGTGACTGAAGCTCCCATATAAAATTACTGTGCTGTAATATGAATCAATACTGAACATAACTGCACTCCTCCAATCTAGTTTGCAAGCAGTTGGAATATACTAAAGTTCTATTTTAAAATGGGCGCAACCTTTCATTTAAGTCTTATTTTCACCATAAGTTATTATGAAGAACCAAGAAATGTCACAAATGTTTCTATAGTTAGGAGCTTATTCTGTAAATGCAGAAGCAACCGTTGGAGTCTATGGGGATTTTTTTGGGGGGGGGGGGGGGAAACGGACAGAATGGCGGATTTGGTGTATTTATAATTACCCCCTAAATGTCAAAATATAGGTCATTTAAAATACAGGATGGTAATAATAAAATATATAGAGGAAGTAGCATGTTCCTACCCTGAACATTTTACACTCTAAGTTTAGTTAACATTTTTCTTAATAGGAAAGCCATATACTTTTTCACAATGGAAAAATTACAGTCACTTTACATATTAGATTGGTTGTCCTGTGCTATCTGATTCTACAATAAAAACTAAAGGCTTATGAAGGGTTATGAAAAGATACATATCTTCATAAATTTTTTGCTGTTCTGTAGGCCCCACATTTTCAGAACGTCTTTTCAGCGGCTCAAATGATTGGCTGGTATGATCCCAAAGTGACCAGAGTGGAACATGCTGGGTTTGGTGTGGTCCTGGGAGAAGACCAGTAAGTAATGTATAATAACATAGCCAAAGTCTTGCATAACCTAGAAGAGCTGAGGACTTGGGTCATCTAGAACAAATCCTACATCCATGCTGTTCATACATAATGACTGGCTGCTTATATATACATATGTATTGGTGTGTATGTATGTGTACATCTACATGTATACAGACATGTGAATGTGCTCACAAGTGATATACTTTATTGGCTATATGCTAACGGTGGAGGTTTTTTGTTGCCTTTTTCACCCA